>JAVCKT010096690.1:0-12695 GCA_032273925.1 Rhynchotus rufescens | reverse complement strand
CCGAGCCCCGCGCCGCCCCGCGCCCCGCCGCGCTGCCCCCCGCTCATGCTGCAGCTGCTGCGCGCGCCGCCGCCCCCGCTGCGCGCCCCCGACGCCGCCGCCTCCGCACTCAGCATCGCCCCGCACGGTGAGTGGCGCCCGCAGGAGCCCCGGGGACGGTACCGGGACATCCCCGTCCCGGAGCATCCCCGGCGACGGCACCCGGCTCCCCCGGGCATCCCCGGCCCCGGCTACGCGGTCCTCGGGGTTCCGCGGCCCCGGGCACCCCCATCCTGGAACATCCCTGTCCTCAGCACCAGGGCTGTCCCCAGGCTCCCGTGTCGCCGGGTATCCCTGCCTCCTGGCTCTGCTATTCCCGGGTTTCCCTGTCCTGGGACATCCCTGCCTTGGAGCATCCCTGTCCCCAGCACTGGCACAGAACTCCCATGTCCATCCCTGCCTCTGTCTCCTGTATCTCCAGTTTTCTCTGTCCCGAGGCATCCCCGTCCTGGAGCTTCTGTGTCCCTGGTACCCTCTCCAGGCTCCTTTGTCCCCAAGCATCCCTGTCCCGGAACATCCCTGTCCCTGGCTATGCTGTCCCTGGGCATCCCTGTCTGGGACATCCCTGTCCTGGAGCATCCCTGGCCCCGGCACCAGCACCATTCCTGGGCTCCCGTGTCCACACATCCCTGTCTCTGTGACCAGCCCTGCTCCTAATACTCCCGTCTGGGATTGGCACTGCCACCGGCTCCCTGTCTCTAAGCCCAGCGGTGTCCCAAGCTCCCCAGTCCTCAGACATCCGCGTCCCAGCGCTGGGCTCAGCTCCAAAGCCAGCACCTGCCCCCGGTTCCCAGCTGGGACTGGGGTGATCACTGGCTGCTTTCCCTGGATTCCCCTGCAAGTTACCCAAGGAGAAAGGGATCCCAGTGGGCAAAGCTGGCGGGATGGGCACGGGGCAGCGCTCTGCCCGGCACATCCCTCACGGTGCCTCCCGTTCCAGGGGCGCTCCGGCGCGGCTCCCGCTGGGCCCTCTCCTTCGACCTGAGCTCCCTGGCGAGCGCGCGGGACGTGAAGCTGGCGGAGCTGCGCGTGCGGCTGCCCGAGCCCTGGCGCTCCCGCCGTGCCACCCTGGAGCTCTACCACAGCCCACGGGAGCCGTGCGCGCAGAGCCGGAGCTGCGCCCGGCTCCTCCTGGGCACCTTCGCCGGCACCTCCTCCTTCACCCAGGCCTCCTGGGACGTGTTCAACGTCACCGGCGTCCTCCGCGCGTGGCTGCACCAAGAGGCGGCTCCCGGCGCCCAGAGCATCCCGGCCACGGCGGTGCCGAGCGCGCCGGGGCCGAGCGCCGAGGAGCTGGATCTGCCCGCGGATGTGACCGATCGCATCCTGCTGCTTGTCTTCTCCAAGGAGACGTCGCTGCCGGGAGCCTGCAGCCTCCTGCGCTCCGCGGAGGCCTCCAAGCACGTGCTGCACAACGGCGGCTCCGCGGAGCCGGGCGGCCGGCGCCGGCGCCGGAATAGGAAGGAAAAGCAGCGGATTAGAGTGAGCGACGCGCCGGCCGCCGCCGAGGCCGCCGGCTCCTTGTGCCGCAGGGTGGACATGGTGGTGGATTTCGAGCAGACCGGCTGGGGCAGCTGGATCGTCTACCCCAAAAAATACAACGCCTACCGCTGCGAGGGGCAGTGCCCGTCGCCCGTGGACGAGACCTTCAAGCCCACGAACCACGCGTACATCCAGGTAAGGATTTTTTCCGCTTTTCCGCCGCGTTCCCGCTGTGCCGCCGGCTCGCGGCCCCGCTCACGGGCGTCTCCTCCCCGCAGAGCCTGCTGCGGCTCTACAAGCCGGGGCACGTGCCGTGCCCCGCGTGCTCGCCCGTGCGCATGAGCCCCCTCTCCATGCTCTACTACGAGAAGGGCGAGCTCGTCGTGCGGCACCACGAGGACATGGTCATCGAGGAGTGCGGCTGCAACTGAAGCGGGCTCCTCCCGGGCTGGGAATGCCGGGAAACGGGGCACGGGGCGGCCCCGGCAGCGTCCGGACCGCCACGGATCGGCCCCAGGAGCGTCCGAACGGCCATGGATTGGTCCCCGGAGCATCTGAACAGCCACTGAGCAGCCCTGGGAGCATCCGGAAGGCCACGGATCCACCCCAGGAACATGCATGAGGACTAAGTGGTGGAGCTGGGAATCATCTCCCAGCGATAGCTCCAAAGGGAGCAGGGAGAGAGGAGTCTCCGGTGCAAAGAGGACGGGGACCGGCCCCTGTCACGGGCAGCAAGGGGAAGCTCCAGGTTTGGGGCCGCCGTCCTTCTCGCTGCGCACGGAGAGGCGGCGCTTTTCCTTTCGGACATGGCCGCGATCCCGCTGGGAAACAGGCAGCACTGGGAAGGCAGAGCTTGGCTCGGAGCCCTCCGGCCGCTCGCTGGATGGGATCCCACATAGGGATACGGTTGTACCGCTCATCAATAAACTTGCTGTTTCCAAAAAGCTCCATGGGCTCTGCTCCATTTCCACCACTTTTCACTAAGCTCCTTTTCCCATCCGTCTCCCCAGGACACAATTCCCTCCCTTTCGGGGTAGCTCGGACATGGGTGCATCCCCAAGCTCCCGCTTGGATTTCCTCAGTGGGAATATGGGAGAGCAGCTCCGGGGGCTCCGCTCCCTGCTTCCCTCGCCCGTTCTCCGTGTGGATTGGGATGGAGGAGGAATGGGAGCAGGGTGGCAAGCGGGAGCAGAGGGGCAGGACGGGAGCCCTGCAGGTGCTGGGCGGGAGAGGGGACCACCAGGCGGCACGGGATGCTCCGGGTGGCCGGAGGGGGTGACCGAGTGACACTGGATGCTCTGGGGTGGCCGGGGAGGTGACCAAGTGGCACAAGGACCTTGGGTGGCCCAGGGGGGTGACCAAGTGACACGGGATGCTCTGGGGTGGCTGGAAGGGTGACCAGGAGGTGCAAAGGCTCCGGGGTGGCCAAGGAGGTGACCGAGTGACACGGGGTGCTTCAAGTGACCCGGGATGCTCCGGGGTGGCCGCAGGGGACAGCCAGGTGGCCGCGGGGGCTGCTCCGTCCTCCCCCCCCGCCAACCCAGCGCAGCAGCCGCCGCTTCCCACTCCACATCCCAGCGCAGCCCCAATTATCCGCAATCCACATCGGAGGCGGCGCATAAACAAAGCGCGTCTGGTTCCCAGCGCGGCTCCCCGGGCGCCGCCGGCGGCTCCTCCTCGCGCCCCGCGCGTTAGAGGGTCATTTGCAGGAGCCGTTAGCCCCGGCGCTGGCATCTGGCTTCCTTCCCAAATCAAAGCCGGGATATTTTCTTGTTTGGGGGCCTGCGAAACAGCAGGTCGCTTTTAAGCCCTGTGGTTGCATCAGCTGGGGACAGGGAGGTGGATCTGGGGGGTCTCTGCCCCTCCATCACGCGGTGACGGAGCAGCTCCCGATTTATCGTCGGGAAGGCAGACGGATGACCTGGACGGTCATTCCTTTCGGAAGAGCAGGATGGGGAAATAAAGGCTTGAGGGGAGACATCAAAGAGGCAGAGCGCGCGTTGGGAACGGCGCTTCCCGGAGGCCAATCCACACCGGTGCCCTCGGAGGCCCCGGGATTCGGCGGGGAGGGACGCGGGGCTTTCGCCCCACTGGGGGCAGCAGGAGCGTCGCTTGGAGCTCGTGATGGGGGGACCCGCTCGGGGGCCTTGTGGCCCTTTGGGCATCCTGGGCATCCCGGCCGGATTGGGATCGGGAGCAAGCCCTAGGCGTGCAAGCAGCAAGGGCTAAGCAAGAGCACGGGCCCAGGAGAGCGGCGGCGCGGCTAAGCGCGGCTAAGCGCGGTTTGCTTTGGATGCAGGACGCGCGGGCGGGCGCTTGTCGGTGGCGTGAGGGGACGATTTGCACCAGGGGCCGATTAAAGCCCCGGCCGGGTCATCACGCGCCCGGGACGCGCCGCTCTGCCCGTGCAAGGAGGTGACAGAAGTGACGCTGGGACCGCCGACCTCCTCGGCGCTTCCCAGCTTCGCCTCCCACGACGGACGCGGCGAGGCCGGAGATGCCACCGTTTGGTGGAAGGTGACAAACAGGTGGCACCCCCCCCAATACACACACAAAAGCAGGGATTTGCTCCCAAAACAGGGGGCTGGCACCCAAGAGAGACCCCAGAGCCCCTTCCAGGGGTGCAGCAGCACTCGGGGACAGCGCAAAGAGGGGACGGATGTGGCGGGAGCTCCGATGCGGGGCCTGGCCGTGCAGCATTAGGGCGCAGCGGCCACAAGTGTCACGCAGCGTGTCCCGGTGTCACAGCAAAGAGGGGACAAGCGGCCCCGCTCCCGCGTTCAGCCCCCCGGGGCCACCCACGCGGGGACCTCCCCGTGCCCTTCGGTGCCGGCACGGAGGTGTCACGGTCCGACAGCACTTCAGACACCGGCGCTGCTCGTCTGCGCGTTGAGAGGAGAGGATTGACGAGTGTCGCACCCTCGGCGGCTGGTCCCTGCACAAAACTGCCCCAGGGACCTGCTGTTCCTGCCCTGTTCTTGTCTTTGGGCCGCTGCGGGGCCAAAACACGCAGCAAAATCCGGAATAAGTGGCTTTTTTTCCCCAAAGGAAGCTGCTGCTCATGGCACAGCCCAGTGGCACCGTCCCAGCGCCACCATCCCGGGGCTTTTCCATAATGCCGGCACCTCCTTTGCGCTAGGGAATGCCTAGAAAATCATGGGATCTTGCGCGGGGAGCGCGGAATCACATCCATGGATCCCCAGAGCCTCGGGCTGGCAGGGATCCCACGCCGGATCGAAGGGCCGCGTTGCGAACAGCCCGGCCCAGCGCTCCCTGCCAGCACCCCGGTTCTCACGGGCGATCCCAGTGGAAATTCGAGTTTTACTGGAGCCCTCCCCGGAGAGCAAACACAGCAGGGCCTGCCCGGGAGCTCCCCGTGCCAGACACCTAAAAGGTGGCTAAAGTTTATCTGCTTTGGATGGAGTTTTCATTGGGAAGATTGGGGCAGGAGAGGGACAAGAAACGCCCCTCTTGTGCCCTTGGGAAAGGGGTATCCGTGTGCCAAGGGTTATGCCAATCTAACTCTTGGTTGCAAAGGCTAAACCCTCTGTTTTAAAGTCGTGCTCGGGCATTAGCTACAAGAGCACTTTGGTAAGGGCAAAGGAATTTTGCTAAGGGAAAAGGAAGCCTCAGTTTCCCTAACTTCCCATTCCCTAACACTGAGGGAATATTCCTAATTATAGCCCAAAACACAACCAAAACAACCCACAACTCTCTAATTTGTCCTTTAAACTAATCCCCTTCGGCAAGTGAACTTAACATGGTAATTTTTCCTAAAGGCTTCATTTTTCACCCTCTCCTCTCTAGAAATAAACCAAGAGGTTTCCAGAGGGTGTCTGAATCCTCTGGGATCAGTGGGAAAGGGCTGGGGAGACCTGTGAGAACTTACAAACCTCATTACTGCTGTACAGGGCTCTCAGGCGCTGAGCTAGTAAAGCTTAGGAGCATCATTTGACCTGAAAATATTAATTTCGCTGGGAAGAAGAGCCGGCCCCAGCTGCAAACCACATTCTAGCAGTGCTGGCAGCTTCTCCCTAAATGCACACAACAAGGCAAGTGCGATTTTGAGTTGCAAAACACCGATAAAACGGCACTTGACAGCAGCAAGGCGGAATCTGTTCCCATTAAGGCTTCAGAGAAACGCTTAACCTCACCTTAAAAATGCGAGTTTACCCACATCATTTGCTTTGCCTTTGTTGCTTTTGTTGCTCCTTATTAAAGGCTTGCAGACCATAATGCAGCAATTGGAGTTAATTAGCAGATCTTTAAGTATTATCAGCAGCGATTCGAGCAGACGCTTGGGGAAATCAAA
This sequence comes from Rhynchotus rufescens, assembly GCA_032273925.1. Lineage (NCBI taxonomy): Eukaryota > Metazoa > Chordata > Aves > Tinamiformes > Tinamidae > Rhynchotus > Rhynchotus rufescens. The sequence goes on along the minus strand of JAVCKT010096690.1, from coordinate 6,862 downwards.
GGTTCAGGCTGTGTCCTAATGGGCCTGCTCCTTTGAACTGCTAAAACACTAACCCAGTTACAGACTGCTTCCGAATACACATTTGTTAAACAGCCCAGGCCTGGACCTGCACGTAGGAGCTACATTGAGCTTAATGGTAGAGCTGTGCTCGGGTGTAGCTTCCTTAAACAGGCAACTACCCCCAACACCCCCAGTTAAAACCCTTCTCCCTTAGAAACCCGGATCTCCTTTGGGGTGATTACAAGTCTTTAAAGTCAGTTTTCCTCTTTCTTTCAGAAGGCAAAGATTAAGATGAGCAAAAAGTTCAGCGTGGATGAAAAGCAGTGCAAAATGGGGCAGTGGGGGGTTTCTTGCTTCCATGCTGCAAGAGTTTGCTCCTGCTTTCCATGCTGGAAAGGCAGGAGAGGCTGCACAGAAGCTAAAGGCTCAGCTGCCTCCCAAGCAGGGACAGCTGGAGTCCCCAGAAGGCAGCTCAGAGCAGGGAACCCTCCGCAGATGACTCCTAATTCAAGCCTTTCACCTGCAGTTCTGCTCCCCTTCAGGTGACAGGGAATGCAATGGGAGCTTGGGGACACCCGTGACAACTCAGCAAAACCAGCAGCTGGAAGCACCTCTGTGTCTGGAAGCAGATTTCCAAGGCCTCAGACTAGCAGCAGTCCTGTTACAATGAAGGATAAAAGCCCAGTTTATTGCATTAAACCCCATATCAGGAGACACCAAGTCATTTTTATTCCTCCCCTATTTGCATTTCTGCAACTTTTACAGTAATACAATGATTAACAAAAGCATAAAACCCGAAACAAACAAAAAAAAAAACGATCTGAGAAAGTCTCCTCCTGCACCCCGCGGCCCATCGCCAGCAGGGGCTGCGCTCGTGTGTTTGCAGCCACGCAGAGAGGCTGAGGTTCAGTCTGTGTAACAGGACACACTCTTCTCAGAAGTGAATGATTTGCCCTTCCCGGGAAGCAGGAAGGCACTCAAAGCTTGGGCTTCTGGAAGCCCTGCTGGTGGGAATCCTCAGGACAAGGTCCCGTTCTTCAACAGTGGAGCGCTCGCTGGGCACGTGCTTTAGATGTCCATGTCAAACTGCTCTTCCTCGGCTGCTGGGAAGGATGGAAAACCGTGGGTGAGGCCAAGTGCCACATTAAATACTGCACTGCACACTGCAGTGCACCAGCACCGCAGCTCCAAGCCACCCGAGCTGCTGAAGCTCATTGCTGTGTAAAAAACCCACCAAGCAGTCCTGATCTTGGAAAGTTTTTGCTTAGAAAATGAGTTAATGAGTATAAATCAATGAGCATGCAGACTACTTTTAGACTTAGGAAGGGGATCACTTCTTATACATATTTTATCCTGCTTCAAGAAGTAATCTCATAGCAACTTGAGATCTTCTCAAGTTGGTGTCTGAAAAGAGGCCCAGAATGAGTCCTATCAATTGATCAAACCCAATCAATTAAGAAATGTAGTGGAACCATGAAACACCACAGGCAGGAACAGCAGCAGCTATTCCCGTAAGGCACTATCAACCATTTCCCAAATGGAAAGCAAATGAATAAAGTGATAATACAACATAAAAACCACACTCAGCTTAAACAGCAATGACAGCAATGTGGTTTTTTGCCCCAGTATGAAGACTGTCTGCACCTGGCTCCATCCCTGGTGTAAACTTCTGCACTCACCCATGTTCTCTTTCTCCTCATAGTTCTGGACATGGTTGTTTTCAGTCTTGGACTCCTCCACGCTTGGGCTGGTGACACCTGGAATGTCTGGAAGGTCGGAAGGCGGCGTTTTGGCAACGGGAGAATTGCGGCACTCCATCAGGAACTTACGATCATAAATAATCCTGGTACCTAGGGAAAGAAGCCGACACTTAGCGCCCGGAACAACCCAGTACCCTTAACTACCTCGATATCAGAGCGAGTTTTCATGCATTAAACAAGAGGGGCAACATTTCCTTCAGGGAAACGGTCTTTCCAGTGTGGCCTACACTCCAGGGAATATTGGGGGATCCAAAACACACAGCGAGGAGCACTCGCTGCTTGTTTCTAGCTACCCCAGAAGAAGGTCTGATACCATCAGCACTGTTTTGAGCTGCAAAAAAACAAGGCACAAGAGGCAGCCACCCAAATAATAGTTTTGCTACCACTGTGGAATGAACAGGGCTCCAATATCTATTCCAGTGCTGCACCCAACAGGACCCTTTTGGTCTAACATGAGGTCATAGCAAGAGCGGGAACTGAAATTAAATCCAGTTTATGTTTTTAAATATAATAAGCTTTTCTGAGTTGTCAGGAAACTATATGCAGATACAAGCAAATGTACCTAGAAATAGGATAGAAACAGGGCATCTTTGCCACACTCAGCATTCCCACACCACGTGCTGACAGCGCAGCTCAGATTAACCTTCCAAAAAAGCTTTAATTCAGACAGCCCTTAATGCTCATCTGTTTTAATGCTGAATCCAGACCACATCCTCCCTTTCCTGCTGAAGAGGAGCAAAACAACTCCAGTGGATTAGAACAAGCCTCAGAGGAAGCAACGGAGCTGAGGCTCCGTGCACGGATTTCTAGGAATACTACCAGGCTGAACAGCTTGTTTCTTACATAGGAATTGGTGCTGGAAGAGCCCAAAGCCACAAAAATGAGAACCCTCCATTTAGACCACAACTTTAACCCAGAAAGCACTGAAAAATAGGTGTTTTTTTCCCTGCCACATCAAGGGTGAGGCTGCAGCTTCCCTTTCTGGATGGGACCTTTACTGGTCTATTCCCAGACCAGTTGAAAGGGGGAAAAAAATCAATTTATATTCTGAGTTTTAGCTATAGGTACATACACATGCAGAATAAAACCTCACCTTTGTTTTAGAGCACAGCTAGAAAATAAATGGACACTAGGTAGTTCTGCCAGCACGTGGAAAACACTCAATTTTTCAGGACCAGGATTTGGATTTAGCTGCTTTTCCAGATCCAAAGGGGGAATAATCCAACGCAGCAGCTCTCAAGGAGCAGCTCCAGCCTGTTAAGTGTTAAGTTGCTGGCTGGTTCACAAAGGGGAGGGCGGCGCTTCCTAGAACAGCGGCTCCCATTCCGAGTATCGGGAGAACATTTGGGAACGGGCAAAGAGCCTTCGCTCCGCGCCGCGGGAAAGGGCCCCTTCCCAATCCCTCATTGAGCAGCTCTCCCCCGCGCCCGGGTTCGCGACGGACGGAGCTGGCCGAGCTCCGAGCGGAATTCTTGCGGAATTCACTTTGGGAAGGACAATGGGCGCGTGCGCCCGTGGCAAATGGGCAGCGTGCCCAGACAAACAGGAACGGAGCGTTATTGGGAACGGGCTCTTTATGCTTAAAGGTCACGGAGCGCCTCTCCTCTCGGCTTCTTTGGATGTTTTTCCTCCCTGCTGACTGCTGCAAGCGCCTCCCGTGAGGAGGGATCGGGGCATTTTCCTCATCCCGTCGCTCCCTCCAAAGGGACAGAGCCCAGAAAAGCCTGGGAAGGGGCTGAAATAAAGAAAGTGTGACTCCTTTTTGCAGAGCATTGCTGCACATTCCTGTTTGTTTGCTTCCCTCAGGAGGGTGCCTCTCACAAACCCCGTTTTTTGGGCGTCCCTTCAATGCTTGTAGCGACTCAGATGCAGCTTGTGTGAAGAGCTTCACCTCAGGGCTGAGCAGGAGAAGCCCTGCGAGGAAGAACCTGGCTTTTGGACCACAAAGAGTGGGAAAAAAGGCTGATCCACAGGCACATGATGCCTGGAAAAGCTAAGATCCCTATGCTTGCTGAAAGGGGATGGATGAGATGGGTTTCACCCTGCCTGCCATAGCTGTGAAGTGTTTCTGCATCAAAAGCCTTGAATAGATTAAAAGCAGGTATTAAGGCCACTTCCTTCCGGGAACTCAGCAGTCAAGCTGAGAAATTACATCCTAGTATCAGCCCTTATCAGCTCAGATCCCCTCTGGTCCATAAGTGGATTTTCTCCACACCAGTTCTCCCCCTCGGAGAAAGTAAACAGTAGATGTGCTTCAAACTTAAGCCCAGTATTGTTTAAAACTCAAATGCTGGTAAAATGCTGGGTAAATTCCAGGAATCTGTGGAAATTTCACACCTGGCCTGCAGACAGGGCACACGGGTGGGTGTTAGGAGAGGGAATTGTCCTCAAAGAGGATGAGGAGGGGCTGGATGCAGCAAGCAGTCCCAAGAGCTCCGAGTGCTGCACGCCCTCACAGCAAACACAACCCGCATGTCTGCTCTAGACACTCATTAACCACCTCAACACAAACATGATAATCCTGGAAAGCCCTTGTTACTACACAGGGCAAGTGTTCAACTCGCAGCCTGTCACTTAAGAGGACGCAGCGGAGGAGCATTAATTCTAACGCCCCTTTCTGACATAATTGCAAGGGCTGCTCCAGCACTGCAGCCAGTTGCTGCTTTCAGAGAGGGGGAAAAAGCAGCAAAATAACACTAATTTCAGTTCCCCGTGTAAGCTTTTCTTGCACAAACCCAAGAAACTCCAAGCGAGTCAGCAGTGTTGACTTCCCTTTCTGAGTTTCTTTAGTCCACAAAGACACCGTGGGCTGAGACAACCCGGGGGTCTGGGCACCTTCCTTTGGCAGGGCTGCCAGCACAGGCAGCTCCGTTAATCCCGGCTGCTCCCTGCTCTTTTACACAGCGGAGAAAAGAGATTTAAATGGGTGAAAAAAGGGGACGTCAAAGCCCTGCTCAGCAGGAGGACTTGGCTGCATCGGGTGGCACGGAGATGAACACGGGGTTTTGCCACTCCGGTACCTCCGTTGCTCTCGGCCCTGTTTTAAACAGGGTTTTGAAGGGGCAGTTCTCCAGAGGGGGTTCATTGGGCTGCAGGGGGGACCCCCCCAAAGCCGGGGGCTGCTCGGGGCAACTCGCAGCGATGCAGGAAAGAAAGGGGCTCTTTTTGCACATGCTGTGTCCTGCTGCTGAGACAGACACGTCGCTCCGGAGGGCTGGGACAACCCCCGAGGGCAGCAGCGTTTACTTAATCATTGCCAGGAGGGAAACACGGGCCTGGGCCGCGGGAATTAATCAGTAACCCGGGGCAGGGGGGGCCGCCGCTCCGCGCGAGGCTCCGCAGGGACCCGCGGACACCCCTGGGCTCCGCTGATCCCAACCCGGGAACCATCCGGTCAGGGCCACCGTCCCGAGGGGAGCCTCTTCCCAGGGGGCGGCTGGGGAGGGGGGCCCCCCGAGGGGGGCAGGACCCCCCCACATAGCGCCCCCCATGACCACAGAGCCCCCCAACCTGCCCCAGCAGACCCACCGCCCGCGCCCCCCACCCCCGAGGGGCACAAGGGACCCCATAGCCCCCCATAAGGACCCCCGATCTGAGCACAAAGCAGCCTCCCCCAGCCCCTCGCCCTCCCAATGCTCCCTCGCAGGGGAGGCCCAACCGGCCCTCGCGGCCCCACAGGCCCCGCCGGGGCCCCCCGCGGCCCCCCGCCCCGCTCCGGGCCCTACCGCCCGGCGTGGTGCCGAACACGGTGCCGCCGGGCGTGGTGCTGTAGGCGCCGGGCGGCAGCGGGGCGCCGTCGGGCAGCGCCAGCCGCTTGCCGGGGCCCGGGATGTCGCGGCTCGGCGTCTGGCCCGGGCAGCAGCGGCCCGACATGATGGCGGCGGCGCCTCCTCCTCCTGCTCCTGCCGCCGCGCCCCGCCCCTTCCGGCCAGCGCGGCCCGCGCGGCACCACGGGAGAAAGGCACGGCGGGAGGCGGGGCCTCGGCGCGGGGCGGAGCAAGGGGCGGGGTCTCAGTGGCCGCGCCCACTTGGGCGGAACCTCCTTGGACACGCCCACCGGAGGCGGGGCAAGACAGAGGGGCGGGGTGTATCTGGCCACGCCTCCTCGGGCGGAGCAAAAAGGCTAGGGGCGGGGTTTATGACCACGCCTATTTGGGGCGGGGAACTAGTGAGACCGCCCACTAAGGCGGGGCAACGGGCGGGGTTTTCTTAGGCCACGCCTCTTTGAGGCGGAGCAAAAGGCCGGAGGCGGCGACTCTCTAACCACGCCCTATGTGGGCGGGTCTCATGTTGGCCACGCCCCATGGTGGTCCTAGCCCCGCCCCACATAGCTCTAGGGGCTGCAAGGGGAGGGTCTGGATTATTGCTGCTAATTTACACCATTAACCCAAATAATGCTTTTTATACATCTATATTTTTAAATGCAAAAAGCTTTTTGTAATTTTTGTAATTTTATTTTTTTATAACAAGGTTTTTGCACCTTTGTGCTTTTGCGCTTCGTCCCGTGTCCCAGCACCAGTTCCGCTTGCTGCGGAGCTGCAGCACGTGGGGCTGAGGCTGCATTTCTGCAGGCTGCGAGCTCAGCTCCGGCGCCAGCAGCTGCGCGCTGGAAGAGCACCCCAGCTTCTTGCAGCACCCCATCCTGCTGAAAGCAGTGAGGGAGGTGGCCCTGGGCACGGAGGCCGGCGACGAGCCGCACGTGGTGGCCGTGGCCGCTAAGAACAGCGCGAGCAGCCGCGCGCCGCTGCCTGTGGCCGCGCTGCGCCGCCCCGTGCTGCCCACGGTACGAGCGCCGCGGGGACGGGGACGGCAGCAGGACCCGGCACCCACCGCGCGGGTCAGCCTGGGCGGCCTGGAGCTCGTGCCGCCCGTCACCTTGGTGCCGCGGAGCGGCGCGGGGCCCGTCTACCCGCACGGGCAGCACGTGCTGCGTGGGTGCCCCGCGCGCGGCAGCGCGGCCGCTCTGCTCCCCGCAGTGCAGGACGGGCTGGATGGCGGGCAGGAGGCACCAGAGGAAGAGGAGGGTGGCAAGGGTGATGCCGGCGTGGAGCAGGACGGGGAAGAGCGGGCGGCGGGAGGGCTGCGTAGCCCAAGGCACAACG
>JAVCKT010096688.1:0-12698 GCA_032273925.1 Rhynchotus rufescens | reverse complement strand
GACCTCCATGTCGTAGGGAAATGCTAGCTGAAAAGGACCCAGCTCACGAGCTTTTGCATACCATCTCTACTAATTTTATGTAGCCCTAGGTCAAATATTCATAATCTGTGAGACTATTCTAAAGAAATAGAAAATCTTCAACAATTTGCTGTGTTTTAATGTCAGTAGGTTGTATTGTCTCTCCAGTGCATGCAAGGAGTGTGGATCTGTTTCATAAATCTTTTAAATATTTGATAAATTCTGACAAAGTTTTATTTCTTTGTTAATTTCAGCAAAAAAGGCATTCATCCTTGAGAGAGTAATCCTAACAATAAATTGCAAGTTATGCAGGTATAATCTCTAATATGAAGGCATACATTTTTAGCAAGATGGTAGAGAAACAGATCTATTGAAAAGATCTAATCTAAAAGATCTTAAAAAATCTAAGGAATGATTTTCTTTCCTTGCCTGTAATGTTTTCTTACTAGAACTCTGGAAACTTAAATAGCCAAACCAGTGGATGTTATTGAATTCAGCCTTCTCTTATGCTGCCTTTAGTTGGAGGCTTGCTAATCAACAGTAATAGATTTAATTGATTTCACACTAAACAGCGGGTGCATTACTGTGAAAGAGAGATAGGACTAGGGCTTGACTTGTTAACTGTCTTTAGTGCCCTCAGACTATGATAAATAACATGTTCGAGGCTGGCAGCTGGATAAATTGCTGGAGTGAAAGCTCTTAGTCTAAAATGAATGGTTATGAAGTAAGAATTGCTATTAATATTCTTCCAGTGATATAATTAACTAGAGTGCAATGCAAATGTCTGACCCAAAAGGTTATTTACCAAAAAGGTTTCCAGTATGACAGTCAGTGCTTTCTGTGAGTAATAGGGTTCATTTGGAAAGCATATTCTTTGCTTACCCATGGTGGCTGCTCCCAGAGAGTGTATTAGTAGGTATGAGGCTGCTTGTAATAGATAGTGAGATGCAACAATCAGATGGAAAGTGTTTTTAATTGCAAGGACTTGCTCTATTTCTCCTGCTTTTTCAGTTGATTGTTTTTCGAATAGTATCAGCTCTAACAGTATTGTGACTTTGGCCAGAAAGTAGATATGGGTGTTAGGTAGCCTGTTCCTTGTGAATTGGCATTCTTGCAAGACATAGGGTTAGGAGATAGTTTATAAGTTCTTTTTACCTCTTTTATTGACTGAGGAATCCAGATTTGAATGACTTGTTTTCTCAGTGTCAACTAAAGGGTAGGTTTCTGTTGTGTACTGATTCAAGGTATCCTTAGACACTGTCAGTCCAAAGATGTCTGCTCAGTATCACATTACAGCAACAAGATAATGTATATCCAATCATTATCAGAGAAACCTCACACTTGCTGCTAATAAACATGACTGACAGTTAATCTTTACCTTAATTAACAACAAAGTATTTTGTTTGCAGAGTTATTCTGATTGTCCCTTTAACTTCCTATCTCCAAGACAATCAGTACCATTGATTGCAATTTTAAATTCAGTTACTTCAGAAAATTCATTAACATGTTAGTTCTTAACTGCTGTATAGCATTCGGCTTTCTTTTATCAAAGCATGGACCTGGCTGGGGAGCCTGAAAGTATTACAGGTGAAGAGAAAGGCTTCACCTGTAAGAAGTAAGAAGGTATATGTTTGTCATGAATTCATACCAAAGGCTGGATAAGAGATTGTAAGTGGTGGCTTAAAAAAAAGCAAAATAAGTTTCATGTTTCAGCAGGGCCATGGACACTGAAAAAAAGCTGCCCATCAGGAATAAGTGGGAAGTACAGTCTCTAATGGTGCAAAACCATCAGCTCAACAGTACTGATGTAAAACCACAGCAATGTGAGAATACCAAAATAACTTTACAGCTATATTCTTATACCTTTATTCAAGCTGAATCTAATTTTACATACTAAATGATCTGCAGTGAAGCCACTGACATGTCTGAGGAAATGAAGTGCAGTTCATTCCTAGGCACCTTAGAAGCGCCTTCGCTGTGATGGATGACAAATGAAATGTGTGATGGAATTTTTCTGGTGTTTCTGTTTAGTTTTCCTTGCTGTGTTTGACATTTTCTTTAGATGAATACATGCCTAGAGTCTCATGTCGCTTTCTCCAGAAAGCTAGAATAGTTCCTCTTTCCATTTTTGTCATTCTTATTCATTTCTGTACTGTGGACACCTACACCAGAGTGAAGAGATGTTAGCGCTTTGTCCTATTGTTTGATATAGTCTCTTTTTGAAGAGTCAAAGAAGAAGAAACCTTTGAGTATTATCTCCACAAACAGCGGGTATACGATAGGACAGCCCAGAATCAAGGAATGCTCCCCAGTTCTTGTGAGGATCATTTGGGGTTAATTTTGAGGGTAGATTTTTGTCACTTCAGGAGGTGCTAGAGAAGTTCATAATGATGCTTCGTGCTGGTATCAACAATGGCTCCCAGCAAAACATGTGAAAACTCAAACAGGGATGGTGCATGAGCAGCTACTTCTAGCAATACTTTAACTTCTTTCCTTATTTCGAACGTAAATGAAGAATGAGAACCAGCACAGTTGAAACTGAAGGTTTTTCCAGTTCTATAAGTTTAGTAGTTGTTTCTTCTGTAATCATTTGCTTCAGTTCTAGGTTTTCTGGTTTGTGTGTTGGGGTGGTGTGGATATTTGTTTTTGTGAGAGAAGCTGTTTCTGGAGCATCTTTCCACTTGCCCCTGTGCCCTAAGCAAAGCTTCCCTAATCACCACCAGGTGTGTCAGCCTGGTCTGGCACTGGTCACCTAATTCTCAAGAATAGGTCATTGGTTCAGTGGTGTATCTCCAAGACAATAAAAACCAATGCTTTTATAACAAACTGTTGCTTTCCTCTTAAAATTTCCTATTTCAGTCTAGTTCAAGCAATTCTCTACTCAGACTTCCTAGGAAGGGAGGTACCTGACTAGTGATTAAAACAGCCAGTTGCACTTGCTGTATATTAGCAAGACCAGAGCACTGAGGTTCAGCATTTTGACTACTAACATGGCTAGAAAGGCTCTGGATAGTAACTTTAGTAGAAAATACAAAGAGGGCCTGACCTGAATTTCTAATGAGCCAACAAAGTCTAAGTATACATTACGCACTCCAAATCAGAAGTCAAGCAACTTAAAATTTGCATTTTGTATAAATTCAAATACCTTTTTGTTAATGTTGTAAAAAGGAATATAAGGAAGCAATTATGTGATACTCTGTATAGCTGAAATGTTTTTACCAATGCAGCTAACAGTCCACTGAAGGGTACACATTCCTTGGAAAAGAATCCAGGACTGCAAGATACAGTATATTCACAGTCACATCATAGAGTGTTGTTATTCTTATCTAAGTCATAACATGGAAACCACTCTTTCTTTTTGCTTTGTTAAAGCCCTTGCAGCTTGCTTGGCTTCCCCTGCCTTCTCCCTTTCTCTCTTTGGTGAAAAATCTGACACTTTTTTTTTTCCCAAGTGGAGTGACTAAGCTATGAACCTTGACTTCCATCCTTTTTTTTTTTTGGGTTGAACCTTAAAGGATAAACTCATGCTTCAGCAAGCTTTGTAAATTTTAGGGAATTACATTGATACAGTTTTTTCAGTATACCGGCTTGTCACCAGGTATTTAATCTTAAGGCTGAAATGCTTGTGAAGTGCTGACTTGAGATATTCCATGTTGCTGGAGGTGCCATGCAAGCACTGCCAGACTGGTTCCCCTTTACAGCTGCATAAAGCAAAGGGCAGAATCTTTCCATACTGTTGTATGTTCTCTTTCTTTTCAAATATCTGTAATGGTGGTATTAGCAGTGACAATATGTACTTGAGACTATTTGGGAATATACTACTATTAATTCAATATTGTTTGTATACTCCTACTATATGGAGTACCAATCAAGGTTCATTACTGTAAGCACTGTGTACACATATACGGTAAAACAGTCTCTGCCCTGGAGCTTTCGTAGTCATCACCAGTCTTGCATTAGTCATGCAGATGTGTGCTGTACATTGAAAATGACAGGGATCTGCGCAGTTGACTTTAGGGCCTTAGGGTATAATAAATTCCTCTTAGCACCAGGGCTGTCATGAGCATGTCCCTGTCCTCATCACCATCTGCTTGCTAGTGCTCTAATGGTGCGAGGCTCTAACTCTCCTTAGAAATGGGTGTATTTGTGTAGGGGAAGGGAAGCCTAGGTCAATCTCTAGATGGAAAATTAATGCATGCAAAAGGAGAAACCCCCATCTTCAGTGAGATGATTCTGGTTAACGTGAGTGATTCTTGCAGTAAGTTTTTCATTAAGAAAAGAATGTGAAACAATTCAACAATTAGTAAAATACTGGCTCTTGCTCAGCCAGAGCAGCAGCTTCAAAATTTTGAATTTCATTTTGGCTTGACTCTCACCAAGTTAGCAATGGGACTCTTGCTGTTTCCAGAGAGAGCAGGGTGAGCCAAAAATAGAATGTGCTTAAAAATCCCACTGAGATAGCAACTCCTTCTGTGAACTTCTTTCCTAGAGAAGAAAAATAGAGAAATTGGAACTGGCCAGTGTTCTATCTGAAGGCTATGCAAAAAGAAAAAGAAAAAAAAATCTGGCAGTATCAAGGGCAGGAGAATAAAGCTGCTGTATTTGAAAACTTGTAACTGTGCTGTCTAAACTGATACCTGTAAAGGCTTTGTTTTTTATTTTGCATATAAAAAGCAGTCCCGAGTATATTCCTTTTAATCGGGGTATGTTATTGCATAGTACTCGGGCATTGCCCTTTTTGTCTCTAAAACAATCTTATTTTTTCTATTTTTTGTCCTGAAATAGACAACTTTTCTAAAATACTCATGTGATAATTCAAAACTTTTGTGTAACCACCAATCTAATAGCAGCTACTCAGTTCTCAAATTCCTTTGTATATCTGAAGCAGCTTCTTGAATTGTCTTCTGAATCCTTGGCAAATGGTCTTTCAGCACTTCATGGGCAACAACATAACCCCATAGTTTCTCACGTGGTTTTTCATTTCCCTTTTCTCGCCCATTAGCATTGCATGAATAGATTGTTTCCATAGGCATGGGGCTTATCATTATCAGGTGAAACGATTACTGACATGGGAGCTAGTCAGACTGAGTGTGGAGAGATAATGAAGCCTGGCTTTTCAAACCTGGTGACCTCATTCACCTAAGCTGCAGTGATTCATAATAGAAAAATCCAAACAGCAGATTGAGGAAAGAAATGTTTGTCACCTTTTTAAACAGAGCTTTTTTTGAAAAACAAATCATTCTCCTGTGCATCATCGCTGTTTTTCCTATCTGATTGAGAGACTGGAGACAAAGGCAAGCCTATATTGTCAGTTAGGAATAAAATTACTGCTACCTGCTGAAATGAAATTGCTTGGTGTGGTAGAATAAGTATTAAAATTTTTCTGCTGCTTGAAAATATCCTGAGGAGCTCTTGTTTAAAATACACTTGTCCTACTCCCCCAAAATGTCTGTATCTATTTTCTCCAGTACTTTAGCAGAAAAGAAAGTCTTTCCCCTTGGCTATGTTCCAAATCTGTTGGCCATTGAAAACTACTTTTTTTCCTATATAGCATGTCTGGTTTAACGTTGCTTTCAGTAAATTTTAACCATGATAGACATGAGTAACAAACAGTAACCATAAAGGTCCCATGCTCATGTTGTGTTCTGAGTGTTCTCCAGTATTTATGACTGCAAAGGTTGGACTGGTAAGAATGTACATGTGTGAATTTTGTGAATTCACAGTGTACTCTGTGAATTTTGTCTCTCAGTCTTAGTATTTTGTCTGTCTGCTCAGCATCCCCTCGTCAACTATGTTTCACATGCTTTGTCAGAGAACATGGGACCAGCAAATATACCTTAATGATACTCAGTAGTAGTTATACAACTTGTATCACCAACAAAAGTGTTCTGAGGACTTAAGTGGTTAAGTAACACTTATCCTCTAAATACTGAAGGTTCAGTTCTGCACAGCAGATGTATGAAGGTACTAATTCACATGCTAAATAAATCCTTCTCTAGCTGAGAAATACAACACTTTAATGCTATGAGTTGGTCTTCATTCTGAAAACAACTGGAAACTCTTAAGGGATACAGGAGTCTCAAAGTGGTAACACTTTCTTGATCTGCATAATCACTAGGGGAAAAAAGTGCATTTTTTTCGAGTTCAGGATATTTCCTTTTAGTTGTAAAGCCTTGCCTAATTACTGATCAGGAGATTTTTGTAAAGGCTTGCCATTTTAAAATCCCTGATGTTAACTTGGTCTGAATTTAGCTCATGACATGGAATGAAGTATTGAAATATATCCTATCAGTAAGGTTAATTTCCTCTTGTTTCCAGAATATTTTGGTATCAGAAAAGCAATGTTGATTCTTCCTATTCCCATACCCCTAAAACTCAGAAAATCCCAACTTATCAAAGTGTTGATCCATGCACAAGATTTTTACAGAAGCAGAAGCTCTTGCAGCTACATCTACATGAGCCTAGATTCTAAACTCTGTATATCCACATCTGTGCTTTGTAGTGATGACACTGATCCCCATAGGAATGTTATGGAGAGTAAGATGTTATTTATATAGTGTTTTTCAAAGTAAAAGTTTCTGCAGTTGTTCAGTAGTTACATCTATATGAGTTTTAAAAAAGTTATCCAAGTTGCTTGAAATTAATACAAGCAACTTTAATTGAAGCTCAAGATAGTTTACCTGTCAAAATACAGGCACCTGACTACAGTTCTTTAGAAATATGAATCTAAGAAGGAAGAAAATGGTTAAGTCATGTTTTTGTGTGTCTTACCCAAAAAGTCATGTAAAGAAAGTCTTAGATGACTGAAAGATGTCTTAGAAGAAGACCCTTTTAGCATGAGAGCTGAAGAAATCTGAAAACTCAGTGCTAGATTCAAGAGACACAGATACCTCTTTTTTTTTTTCTTCCCGTTTGACAAGGTGGTTTTTCTTCCTGTTTTGCTAAATCTGTGTTGTGGATTGGACTTATTAGGAAGTACTAGCAGTTTAAATAAAGAATGGTTCAGATCAGAGGTGGTTCCTTTTGGCACTTTAGCATGTGATCAACAGAGCATAATTAGGGAAATAAGAAAAGTGTGAAGCTAGAGCAGAGTTAATCTGCTGCCCTGGGACAGCAGGAAATGCAGAGTTGCTTTTGAACAGGTTTTTGAAGTTCTTCAAAGGATGTATGTCAAAAAATAAAAGTAAAGATACCTTAAAGCCATAAAAACTTTGTGGCTGATTTCAACCAGTGTAAAATAAGCATTTTTCCTCCTGATGAGACCTTGTTTCTCAATACCGCACTCTTAAGAATAAAAAGATGCATTAGAAGATGCGTTACTTGTGTAGTACCTTGGGAGAACTGAAAGGTACGTGACAGGAGCACTAGAAAATAAAATGCAAGGACTCTTGACACAAAAGACCAAAGGTCTTTTTCCTTGCACTGCATAAAAGGCTTCACATCTGACTACCTCCTTTAAGGTGTTCTCTTGGGATAAGTTGCAGTTTCATACAGATGTATATTTTTAACACTGCTCCGAACACAAATTGCATAATGAGATTGGACTCTTCTGGCAATGTGGATTTTTAAAGCTGAATGGAGAAGGAATTGAAAAGCTTTCGGCAGAAAATAGTGTAATTTGTTTACTATCTAATGAGGAGGAAAAAAAGACTATTTTCATGCTGAGTGACTGCTAGACAAATCTTGTTCTAGGTGTCTTAAAATTCTGTGCCTGACAAGGAGCTCTAGGATAGAGGGGCTACAGGGCTGCCCTGCTCTGGAGGTGCAGGGGAGCTGACAGTTGCTTTACTTAGCTGGTTGGCAGAGGTCCTGGAGGCTGATCCAGAAGTCTGTGAAGGGACTTGCAGTCCCTGCTCTATGGGATGAGTGAGAGCTATGGCTCCTGGACATGGTGGATGAGCAAGGAGGCGGCATCCAGCTCTGCAGCCACTCTGCCCTTGTGAACGGGTCACGCAGGGCTCTTGATCTTAACACCTTCTGTTGCTGCTTTCTTGGTAACTCTCTAACCCAGTTGTCCAAGTCACTTTGCAGTCTGTTGTAAGCAGTCAATAAATGCAAAACTGGGAGCTGTGCTGGCTTGTCCTCTGCAGACTGTGGCTACAAGCCTGACCTGGCCTCCCCATGTGGCCAGGAGCCCTGGGGATATATTTTTTTCTAGATTATTTGATTTTTGGAAGTTCTTTGTGTTATACTTGAAAGTATAGTGGCCCATACCTCAGTTTGAATAGGCCATTGCAAGCTTTAAAAGCAGGATACTTTCTGAACCTTATTTACTCTTAGGCCCTGGATGATGAGAATTATTTAATGCTTTCAAGGTACTTCGAGACTTTTGATGCTGCAGAAGGGCACAGTGTTATTTTGCGAGGTAATTGGTTTTAATTTCTGTGTTATTCTCATATGAATTTCAGATGGTTAATTATAGCCTAAAGGTTTTCAAAGTTATTGACCTACAAATTCTTGATTAACACAAATTTCATCCTAAATAATGCGTAAAGAGTTTTCTGTAGAGGAGATAGTTTTCCATGAGGCATTTAGCAAAGCTAACTACTTTTAGCAGAATCATAGAGATGGGAAAGGACCTTTGGAAAGCATCAAGTCCAACCACCTGCGCGAGCAGGGTTGCCTCGAGCCTGTTGCACAAGGTCATGCCCAAGCTGAGACACTGAGTTAGGACAAAGGACAGTCGGATGTTTTTTCGGCCTCACAAACTGCTGAAAGACTGTCCTGTCACTCTGCATAGCAGTGTGTGGGGTGTGTGTGAGCAGATTGTGAGGGGTATAGCAATAGGGCGTTAATTCCATTTTTTTTGGAGAGCTGTAGCAGTGATTAATCAATGAAATGCTAAATGAATTCCATTTCTGGTTAAGTCTGGCACAGGGAAGCATCGCTGACTGCACGTGTAGTAGATGAAGTATTGTTCAAATACAGCAGGACTTAAATTCACTTTTGTGTAAAGGTACAAGAATTATTAGCATACACTGTAATTAAGTACAGTTGAAAAATAGTCAAATTCAATGACAATTTTTCTGTCCTAAATATTTTGCGTTAATGGAAATTCTCCCCCCACGCTTTCTTTGCTTGTCTAAAACTATACACTGTTGCGAGTGTGGTGACTCGGGAGTGAGATTTCCCATGGCAGAACCTCTGCAGAGCTGCTTCCTGATGCTCATCAACTCCGAGGGCTCCAGCACCCCCAGTGCCGGCAGTGTCTCCAGCGCTTCCATGTCAGCCTGTGCTGCTGCCCTCTGCTGAAAAGGCTCGCACAGGAGAGCGGCTCTGCTGTCCCTGGATGCTGGCGCAGGGGAGGCTCCGTGAATCTCCCCTTCTCGCGCCAGAGGTTTGTTGGCCCAGAAGGCTGTGTCAGATCTCCTTTTATCAACATCAGGGAAGCTGGACTGGAGTCTTGAGTTACTATGCAGCATGTATGTTCTGCTGGATTTTTAATGTCAAATTTTTAATTCAAGTTTTTAAAGTATCTGCATAGGCAAAATGGAAAACAGTACTTAGTTGCAACAATAATATCAATTATTAATAAGAGCAAACCTCCTATTTGCTGCATCAAAGCCTTCTGACTGTTTATAAATGAAGTCATTTGTTTTTCCACTTGGCCAAACCATGCAATAGCTTGAGACTATTAAATAGCAAAATAGTAAAACAGGCTTGCAATAATTTTCCTTTACTTAAAGCCTTAAAGCCTTTAAAAGGCTTTAATTGCCTTTGAGGGTGACTTTCCTCTCCCCATTCCCTGCTTGTCCTGCCCCCCAAAATGAGGGAATGGAACAAATTGTTAGAATTTAGTGTTTTCAGTGTGTTTTTGCTGTGGGGCAGCCTGTAGCAGGTTCAGATGGCACCCTGTGGCTTGGCACAGGGGCTTGCACTGTGCTGAGCCTCATGTCACTGCTGAAGCACAGCCTGAGCCCTTTGCACTGACCCTCGGTTCCCCCCATGCAGAGAGGCACAGCTCCTGCTGTGTGCACCAGCTCCTCTGCTCTCAAGACACTGTTTGTGAGGATCTCAAGGCTGATCCTGAGAGATCTGGATTCTCAGCTACAGTATGGTGCTGTAGCTTTGCTGAACTCGAGTTGTGGCCACACAGTTGTACAGACAAATTGAGGCGTTGCTATGTTTGTCTCCTAGGAACAAAAAGGTACTGCCTTAGAAACTCAGCTGCTGGCCTGAGAGAAAGATCGGCTTCACCCTTTCCCTCTGGATTTTAGAGGTCGCAGTGGAATTCAATTAGAGATATTCAGTGGAGATATCACTATCTTTTTTTTTCTCTTTCAAATTTCCACTTTTTGGAAATTTGCCCTCAGGAATCACAAATCTGAATTCTTCTCTTGAGTTTATTAGCTAGGAATTTTCATAATTGGCAAGGCAGTTTCTTTTTGCCTTAGTGGTGGTTTGCATTTTGTGGTGCTGAAGTGGCTGTAAAATGTTCTGATACCCAGCTCCTCACAGACTCAAGGGTAACATGCAGTGACAGTCTTGGATGGAGTGCTCTTTACTCTTATTTATAGTGGTTGCAGGTGTTGGTTATTGCTTCACTACAAATCATAATCTAGACATGTGGAAAATGTCGACTTGTGGATGGTCTGTGGTGTATACATGTGGTCTAGTGCTGCTATTCTTGTATTTGTTCAGTAATCAGATGCCATGCTTATTTGATGGTGCTGCCTTATAACCTCATTTCACATTAATCTTCACTTTGAGTATTGTCAAAGCTTTCTGTAATCACAACAGCAGTGCATCTACTCTTCTACCTATATCAGCAGTAATAACTTCAGCAAGTCTTTATGTGCTCGGGACACATTCAACAGCAATGTCATGTTGTCTCTACTCTGACATACTATCAAGTTTATCCTGCCAGTAACGATGATATTGATGGGAGCCTTTTTACCAGTAAATTAGGATGGAGCAGAAAGCTCCCAGATCTAAGTGAGATCTGTCTGGGGAATGCTCTATGCCTATGAAATAGATGCCTCTAACTCAGTTCCTGGAGAAATACTAGGATAAGACATCAAACAAGTCAGTGTACATACCTAGAAAAAAGCTGTGCCAAGTAACAGCTAATGATGATTTGTGAGGAGCAAATCAGAACAAGCCTACTTAATTTCCTTCCATGGAAAGTAAACATTTGCTGGATCTGCATAGGAGATGGGAGGAACCGTGGTACTGTGTATGTGTCATCCTGACCACTTCTGTGGAGGTTTTGCTTGTACCTTGCCTGACCCACTGGTAAGGGGACATGGTCTGTCTAGCTGCGCTGGAGTGCAGGAGATGGGGCAAAAATGTGCCCTCTTTGTATGCAGTAGCCCTCACTCAACTCCTTCCTTTTTCCTGATCTAGGAGCTGTAATTTTCTTCTGGCACTTTAGAAGAGTGTTTGTACATGGATCTGATGAGTCAAATGCTTGGTAATGACTCTGTGTGTCTGTAAGATGCCTCAGTTGTCTTTGTGGTTTTTGATAAGCCCTCTTTCAATCTTTGTGAGTATCAGAGCAGTTATTTCGTTATTGTAGTTGTGTCTCGAAAAGAGATGTTACAAGGTTTTTTGGAGCTTTTTTTAGGCCAAAAGGAACCTGCAACAGATAGACTTGGGTGTAATATCGCAGAGGTTTCCATTGCAGTTATGCAATCTCAGCACATGGACCAAGCATACTATTTCTGCTCTGCAATGTGCATCAGAAACATCTAAAACTCTTTCGCTGTAGAGCGAGTAGATAAAGGTAGATAAGCAAGGTAGATAAAATCTTATATAATGTTCAGTGCGGGCAATCCCAAGTTTAGCTTATCCATGTATGGGTAGTATGACACAGGACAAAGTGTGTGATGGCTGTGTGGGGACAAATAGACACAGTCATGTGTGAAGCTTTTCTGGTAGGTAGTGAAAGAAGGAACCATTAGTAACATACGAAAATAACTTGTACTTCAGGTACTGGAAGCTTAAGGAAGTTTATTGTGGTTGAGGATTTAATCTGGGAAATTAACGTAGCTTTTCTCAGGAAAGTGGACAGTACAAAATCCCATTGCATTGGCTGACTGAGAATCAGGACCCTTAAAATCACTGTCATCTTTTCAGGATCAAAGACATGTAGGAGAATGACATTTGCTTTGAGCATATAAGCCCCAAATGCTTTTTAGGCAGAGACATAGCAGAACTTTGACTTGAGGAAGAGGTTTTAAAGTGTTTGTTCAAGGAAAGTACATTTCTTTTGTCACTGGGGGACTTGCAAATGGGAAGGTTTGCAAGTGCAGAATGTGGTCCATTTATCAGTCACTGTGCTCAGGACAGCTCAGCCCTGCAGGAGCAGGGCACTGAATGCTGCCTGGATTGTTGGTGGTGGCCATGATCATATTTTAGTGGGAGGCACAGGGCTATTGCCAGCCCCTGGAGGCATTTGGTGGTTCCCTTGGACAAGTATGTTTACTCTGTACTTACTGCTGCCTTGCGCTCTGCTGTGCTGGCAGATCTGAGTTCTGATCATTCATCACACTTTATTTTCTAATAGCCTTTCTATAGCCTCAAGGGAGATTTTTTACCTAGTCTGATAAATGCTGAGTTTGTCCTCAAGGCCTGATAAAAGGCAGAACTAACTTAAAAGGAAAATGCTCATCAAGTCCAGCATCTGCTGAACTGTATTTTTGTGCCATTCATTAAGGTAGGATTTGCTCTGTTTTTCT
>JAVCKT010096686.1:0-12704 GCA_032273925.1 Rhynchotus rufescens | reverse complement strand
GCTTCAACAGCTTGATCAAGTCGTTCGTCAGAGAAATCTGTCAAGTTTGGAACTTTTCCTCTCATGTGCGCAGAAACAATTAAGCACTTTAATAAAGGAAGATGGACTTCAGCCTTCTGAAGAAAAAAGAGAGTGACATTCTGAGTGCACTCATACCTTGTGATTTGTAGAGCAGCAAATCTCAATGTAGCAAATGACAAATTCTGTCTTTTCTAATTGTTTGAGATTTTATCATCTTTTCAAGATTGATTTGAAACTGTTGTTGATAGAAATATTTGTGAATGTTGTTCTTTGATTTTTTTTGGTACCACTATTAAATTAGAAAACAAGGAATAAGAGAATTGCTGTGAAAAAAAAAAGAACATTTGTTTTTATTTATGATTGTGGTTTCTTTGCATTTTCCTGTAGTCCATGATTGATACTCTAGGTAACTGGAGCAATGATGAAAACATTTCCCTGTTATGACTATTTAAACAGTGGTATCATGTGTCTCAGTAATTTATTCATGGTTTTGATATTTTTTAAAAATAGAGGAAAACATTTAATTAAATATTCATGCAAGTCTATGCGTATTTCCAAAGTATATGCCCAAGTGCATTGCCCCAAGTGAGCCTGAAAAGCTTATTGCCTTCTATTGCTTTGAATTTATAACAGAAGATAAATACTGAAATTTTAGAGTGTTGACAGGCATTTCCTTAATCATTTAAAAACAGTTCTAGTAATAGAAAAGTTTAAAAACTAAACACTACATCTTTTTACAGTAGAGCAAAGCATTTGAGATGTTTTTTTTTTTTTTAATTATTTTTTGGGTTTTTTTTAAAAAAAAAAAAAAAAAAAAAGCTAGTCTGATTCCAAAAATCTTTTTCTCATGAAAGTGGGATTAATGTGTCTGACCTCAGTTTCAGGAAAAAGATGCATGTAATTATGTGGAGACTGATACTGCACTGCTTCAGTGGAATTTCTGACAGGATGAGTGCAGGATGCTGACCTCATATGCCCTTTCTAAATCTACTGAAGAAAGCAGAAATATTCCCCACTGAATGTATTGGGTTTGGATCATTAGGGCTATCCAGTCTTGTTAATGGCAGTATGCCTACACTCTACTGATTGTAGATTTGGAGCCTTAGTTTAGAGTTCTGAATGAAATAAGGGGAAATAAAAATATTATTCATGCTCATGAATGTAAATTGACAATGATATCTTTTGTCGTGGGCTTGTGATTCATTTGGGACTCATGGACATTTTATAGTGCATATACACTTTGCATTTGGTAGTTAGAGTTGGGACTTTTTTACGTTGGGGTTACTCCTCATACATAATGCCCTTTCTTGCATCAATAAAGAAATTCCAAGTGATAAAAATGTATTTTGCAAAATAAAATGGGTATTACAGGATGTTTGGGGTGTTTAGGATGTTAAGGTGTATTAGGGTGTTTTATTTACATGCTTCAATTTTATAATAAAAAATGAATTCTTTCATCTTCTGCATGACTGCAAGGGTTCACTGAAGAAGTAAATCTAGGTTTTACTATGCAATGACATCTCACAACTAATGAATGAAAAATCAGTCTCCTTTTTATACATATCTTGTATGACTGTTTACATTCCATTTCTTCTAGCAGACCAATTGATGTTCATTACCTGGAGAGAACAGCCAAAGAGTTGTCTTTAGAATTTTGATTCTCTTTTGACCGTCTTTCCCACTTTGTTACTCAATTTTGTAAGTATGATGAGTAAGATATGTCAGTCTTGTTTTGTTTCAAGGCTTTGTAGTAATGGAGAATTGGAGTATTTTTCATCTGCAGGTCCTGTCTGCAGATTGCAATCTTTTGTTTTTTGGTCCCAAGCAAGTGTATTTCCTGTCTTTGTCAGTTGCAGCTAGGATGGCACTGACCTACACGTTACTCATTTGAGAAACAGTTAGTGCAAAATAAAGATGATTGTATATTGCTATCATCTCCATTCTACATTTAATCATTGTTGTGATATGAATAGGTTCCTAGATGGACTTCAGCCTTCTGATTTTTTTATTTCTAGGGCCATACATGGAACAGTATATCTTTTTGCAATAGACTGCAAAGTGTTCTGCAATAAAACCTAGAGCCTTAGGGCATTACCAGCATTTTTCTGCTAAAGAATTAAACATTTTAAATTGCAATAATATGCAAAAGCACTTGTTACAGACGTTTTCTTGGGTGATGGGTGTTTAATGGGTTCTGATGGGTGATCGATGACAATAAGATTTCACTGGATAAGATTTATACTACTGGATATCTTTCCCATTAGCATTGTATGTCAATTCTTGAATATTGTGATAATCACAGAAAGCTGTAAAGGGTGGGTTTTGTTTTCCTTTTTTAGTTTTGACAGATCCCTTAGTCTTTCTCTCTACACTCTGAGTAAAATTGCCGATTTAGTGTCTGCTACTTAAAGTGGTGACAATAAAAGAGAATTAAGCCACAGTCATAGAAAATCAGATTGTATTCAAAACCCCAAATCTCTGAGAAGAAATTCTGTTAATCCAGCAGAAAAAACTATTCAGTATGAAAGCTTTACAATATGCAGTAATCGCCTCCTCCTCCACATTCTTCTCAGAGGTTTAGAGCTTAATTTTATTTTACATTATTTCTGCATAACTCCAGGATAATACAGTTTGTGAGATTTGGGGTGCTGTGGAATCATACAGTCTTTAAGTATTTGTGTTATATTTCCATATGATTCTGCTGACTCCCTAGCTGCTTTCATTGCAAAATTCTAAGTTAACACTGAACCTATGTATGTAGAGGTTTTTAATAAAGAAGAAATCATTTGTCACACACTTTCTATACACTTTCCAAAAGTGAGATCAGTGAGGGAATACTTGAATATTTGTTTTGTTTTATAAATGTCATTGACAAATAACATTTTTGTTAACAAGGCATTGAATTCCTTCTCTGTATCATAGGAAGGCCAAACAGAAAAAATGCAGTAGTTGCTCCAGAGGCTGAGGTCGTATTAATGTTTTGAGATTTTGTACATCTTTACATTGGCTTTTGGTCAAGTGTTGCCTCATGTCCGACTTCCTCAGTAAATGGCAATATTAATTCCTGACTGTCTGTAGTTATCCATGTAGACATGACCTGAAAGGGCCTAATTCTTGTTCACACTGAAACTCTTAGCTCCCTAGATCCTTCTCCTCCAGTCTTTATTTTTAAGGTCAAAGATTTGAGCTACAAATTAGGTCCTCTCCCCTTGGATGGAACAAGTCTGTGATAAGATTTTACTTTCTTTCCCTAAATTATTCATAAACTGGAAACCAGTATAATTTACACTGGCTTTCAGATCATGTACAATGTCAATGCAATATCAAACAGACAGTGCAAATACAAAACAGGATCTGAAAGTGCAACTATAGTCAATATATATAGTGTTATATATATATATATATAGCTATAGCCATATACTCAATCTATAATAGCTATAGCCAATCTAGCTTCCAGGAGGTCACTTTCCTGATGACCATGCAGTAGATGTTTAAAAGCAGAGCCCAGCATGTTCAAACTTCCCATTTATATGTCCCTGCTTCATCAGCAGCCTTGCAGCCCATGCTAACCTGCCTGGACTATGTAATGTGTGTTAAGTACTTCAGATACTGAAAGCTTTGTTGCCACAGCAATTAACTGTACACAAGATTGTCGTTAATAAAATATACATGATAGTTCTGAGTGTTGTCTGGAAAGATAACACTCTTTTTTTCATCAATATATCATAAATGTGCTAAAAAAATAGTGATCTATGAAACACTTTTTACCAGGGTATAATTTAAGTTCATGTGC
This sequence comes from Rhynchotus rufescens, assembly GCA_032273925.1. NCBI lineage: Eukaryota > Metazoa > Chordata > Aves > Tinamiformes > Tinamidae > Rhynchotus > Rhynchotus rufescens. The sequence goes on along the minus strand of JAVCKT010096686.1, from coordinate 8,890 downwards.
TTTTAGGAGCGGGCTAATCAAATACTCTTTTTTTTCTGTGCTCTGTCCAACAATACTGTTTTAAGACAAAGAGCCAATGTTAGTGGAGCTAAGAACAATTAAAAAAAAATCCTATATTAAATTAATAGAATTGTTCTGAATAGCAGCTAGGGCCACATGTGGCCCAAATAAGTTTAGTTTCCTGGAGAAATCAGCAGAGTTGCACTCTGGCTCGAGGTTTGTAATAGCCTTTGAAAGCGTATTTCACTAGTGAAAGGAAATAACTGAGGTGTGTTTACTTCCAATTGCAGGCATTAGCTAAGAAGTCTTGCCACAATGATGCACTAGCTAAAAATGCCCTCATCAAGCTCCCCTCATACATGGAGCAAAAGGTCAGTCTTGCTTTATGCCATTTGCCGCAGATAGACACACTTAGTACGTTATTAATTACATTTCTGTGGGAAGCATTGCTAGCATTACTTTATAAAGACATGCCATAATGTCCTAAAAGTGGTGACAGTGTAGATACTGATGACAGAATGGTATTTGGCAAGTCAAAATAAAAATGTTTCTTTTTTTTTTTTCCTTTTGATCTTGTTTATCGTAAAGTGTATGTTTTAAACTTACTACATCATCTTTCAGGACAATCTTTTCCTGTGATAGACATGGTATTGGTATTGCATCCGTGTCTTACATACTCTCTGGGTAACTATATTTTAATATGCGTCAGAGATTCACATTTGTTTATGTTGCCTATAATTCCTCACATTTCAGGCTTATAAACATTTTTTAGATGTTTTCCATTGTCTGGCATGAGTAATATAATACACAAAGAAAGGATTATTGAATAAACACTCAGACTATGCTACTTTTTACTGATGACATTTTTAAACAGGTTGACAGCTAAAGCTAATAAAAAAAGGATATTTCTTAATACATATTTCCTTCAAGAACAATTATCAATGAAATGCTACAGATTTTCAGATATTTCTTTTCAAATTTGACCATAAATCTATAGCAACAATTGTAGCTAACTATCAGATTGCAAGTCATCAAGATTTGCTTTTTTCAAGATATTCAAGTATTTTATTTTCTTGTCATACATGTCAAAGAAATTTGAATTTAGAAGAAGTTGGTTTTAACTGGTTCCTTGTATAGTATAATGTTAGAAGCCTTTTAACCTTTAGTGGAAGGAGAAAAAGAATATTTTGATGCATAAACTTTGCAAAATAATTGAAAGTTCTTTTACTAATACTAAATTAGGACACTAGCTAAGACTTCAAACATATTTTCATATATAAATTCTCTAATTGATAGCCTGTCGCCATGATACAAGTCGAGTCTTTATTCTTGTTGCAATAATTTTGCAAATTCCATCACTTAAGCATCTTGCTCTTTCACTGTGAACATAGATTACATATTTCAACAGTGATTGTGCAATTCTACTTCCAAGGAAGTTAACAAGAGTTCTGCTGTTGGTTATTTTCAGCTCAAGATTTCATCCTTCCTCAGATACTTCGTGACTGCATTTGCAGCAGATATAACATACAGGGCTCTGCATGGTCAGAAATGTACACAGAAATTGGGTTGGTTTGAAGTTCTTTCAAGAGCAGATTTTATTTTTTTTAAAGAAAAAAAATGCATTCATTCCCATCCCATTAGGATGGGAAAGAGCTGAAATCTTGATGAGGTTATATCTGTGTCTCAGCATTGCTACACTACTGCTAAGAAGTGTATATTTTCATACATTTGCTGAAATAAGCTGCCTTTCTATCGATCCTTCAGAATCGATAGCATCTCTATTGTATCTCCTGCTGAAAAGCTTAAGAAAAAAAAAACATGTAGATATGTCAGTGAAGTCATCATCATAAAGGTGCAAATTACTTCATTTTGTCATCACTCTGGACGACGATAGGGTTTTTTTCTATGTCCCTTTGTTAGTTTTTCTTGACAAGGAAGATGTGGACATTCTCAAACACTGTATCTTCTGCAAATCTGCAGCCATCTGCAAGGTTTACACTTGGATGTCTTTTGATAAAAATCTCAGTAAAACCACAATGAATCTTAAAAAATTGGTCAGGGTCAATATATCATATAAATAAAAATATATTTCTTTTTAATATATTATTATATGGAAGAGGAGAAAATCTCCGCTGGAGCATCAGTACCCAGGGCTTTCAGCAAGTATCTAACTCAATTATCTAACTCTTGTGTTCTTACGTTTCATTTTTCTTTTTTCCATATTTCATAGAATCACAGAATGGTTAAGGTTGGAAGGGACCTCTAGAGATCATATAAGCCAACCCCCATGCTCAAGCAGGGACACCTAGAGCACGTGGCACAGGGTGACATCCAGGTGGGTTTTGAAGACCTCTAGAAATGGAAACTCCACAACCTCCCTGGGCAGCCTGTTGCAGGGCTCTGTCACCCTCACAGGAAAGAAGTTCCTCCTTATATGGAGATGGAACTTCCTTTGTTTCGACTTGTCCTATCACTGGTCACCACTGAGAAGAGTCTGGCCCCTTCCACCATACATTCTCCCCTCAGGTATTTGTACATGTTAATCAGATCCCTTCTCAGCCTTTTCTTCTCCAGGGAAAACAGACCAACTCACTCTGTCTTTCCTCATATGAGAGATGTTCCATTCCCTTAATCATCTTTGTTGCTCTCCGCTGGACCCTCTCTAGAAGCTCCACATCCTGGGGAGAAGCTCGTGTCCTGGGGAGCCCAGAACTGCACCCAGTATTCCAGGTGTGGCCTCACCAGAGCTGAGTAGAGGGGCAGGATCACCTCCTTTGACCTGCTGGCAACACTCCTCCTGATGCAGCCAGGATCCCATTGGCCTTCTTGGCCATGAGGGCATTCTGCTGACTCATGGTTAACTTGTTGTCAACCAGGACTCCCAAGTCCCTCTCCATGGAGCTGCTTTCCAGCAGGTCAGTCTGTAATCTGTACTGATGCCTGGGGTTATTCCTCCCTAGGTGCAGGACCTTGCACTTGTCCCTGTTGAACCTCATGAGGTTCCTCTCTACCCAACTCTCCAACCTGTCCAGGTCCCTCTGAATGGCAGCACAACCTTCTGGAGGGTTGACGACTCCAGCCAGCTTGGTATCATCCTCAGACTTGCTCAGGTTCCATGTGTTAGGGCAGAGGGAACGTGCTTGTGATCATGATGATCAGTACGTGTAGGTGACAGTGGAGAGAAGCAGCAATTATAAACTAAATGGAATTAATTTTCTCCACACTGTTGCTACTGAAGGGAAGAAACTTTCTGTACATGCCAAATAAATAAATAAACAAATAAAGATTACAGTACTATGGTTTATGCTTCTCTGATGTATATTAAGAGAAAGCAAATGGATGGTTTCACACAACAGAATGATGACAGGTTTGGATCACAAGTATATACAGAAACTACATGAAGTACTCACTTGAACCTACAAAAGTCTTAGATATAATTAGCAAAATAAAAAATAAATTTTAAAAAAAAGACCTCTGGAGATATTTAAAATCTACTTGGATGTGATCCTGTGCAACATATTCTAGGTGTCCTTGCTTGAGCAGGGAGGTTGGACTAGGAGATTTCTAGAGATGTCTTCCAATCTCAATCATTCTATAATTATGTAAACATTTTGTAATAATAATAAATGCAAACAAAATGCATAGATAGAATTCAAACCTGAAATTGGACTTACAGTGACAGAACTTGTCTAAGTGGCCCACTCCAATGATGTAAACGAGGCCAGAATAATCTGCAATCTTTCCTTATCTTATAACTTGGCAATTTTTAACAAGAGCTAGAGGCATAATACCACATCAGAGCAGGGGAAGAGAAAATAATCTAGTGAAAGAAAATGGTGTTCAGAGGATAGGAAAGAATGGTCATGAGATAGAGAAGTCCTGCTTTCCTAAGGGTACACTTGCTTAGGGGAGTCCCAGGTAAGGTAAGGTAAGATAAGATTGTGGCAGAAGGTTGGCTGCATTCATTTAGCACTTTAGATGCTGGTGTCATAAAAACATTTTCTGCATTCCAAGAGTTAGAAGACTGGATGAGAGGGAAAGACAATAAGGAGGACTGGAGGAGTGGAGGAGTGAGGCAGCTGAGAAAAGAGGAAACAGTAACATTCAGAGCCAACCCCAAATTTGTCACAAAGTCACTGAAGTCAGGACTGAACTAAACACCCTGTTGGAAGGATGGAATAATGAGGATCGCAGACAGAGGCAGTGGAGTGAGTGATGCTAAAAAGAATGAAAACAGTGGTTAATGAGAAAAAAAAAATTCTTAAGAAGACTCACCAGAAAGAAAAATGCAAACAGTGACCATTTAGAGAAAAAGAGTTGAGGTTAGAGTGGGAGAGAGAGGGAAACCAGAAGGGGAGGATGAACTTGTCTAACAGTTTCTTCCACACACACACTATTAAAGTTGGACAGCAGTGTTGAAAGAGATTTAAATAGAGCTGATTTCCTGAGCATGTAATGAGTCTGGGCACTTTGGGTTTGGCTGAATCTTTTTTCCATTTTGGGGGCTTTTTTTCCACAGGAAGAAGTAAAACATTTTCAAACCAACTGTAGCGCTGGTCCAAATCAGTTTTAAGGTTCTAGTTTCAGAATATCAAATTCTCACAGGCCTTCTCATTACATTATGGTCCAGCAAAAAATTGAGTTATTTCTGCAATCTTGACTGAGGCCCAGAAGTTCTTTCTGCTTTTCAACTGGTGCTGCTAAGGTGTGTTTGAATCATGAGATTAGACTCCAAGCAGCTGTTTTTCTCTCTCCTTTGTCTTTTCTCTCCTCCTACTGTCCTAACCTCTACCACTTGCCAGAGTTTCACTCCCTCCTGTCTGTACTCATTGCCAAAAAAAAGAAAACAGCTTGTCTCCCCCCTCCTTTTTTTTTTTAATATCAGATTTTGAGGCTTTGGGTTTGACTCACATCTATGTGAGGTAAAAAACACTCTGCTTTTTGCTTTTTTTCCCTCCCAGTTTTAAAACCTGATGTTGCTTTGGATTTGTGGTAAAAAGGAGATTAATGTCCTTGTGTATTCCCTATAACAAACATTTTATTTTTCTTTTGCATTCATTTTTTGTATTGGTTCTGGCCACTACTAGAGACAGCCTACTAGATGACATTGATCGTTGATATTAAGCCAAGATGTTTTTTCCAATGTTCTTAACTGTTCCTGTTAACTTCTGTTCTCTGACACTTCTTTGGATCAACACAGTACAATTCTTTCAAGAATAAATAAAATTGTTTGTTTAATTTCTTTTTCATTTACTGTCAAAATACTTCACAATTTTGCCCTCAGATTTAAAGTCAGGAACTGTTAGATATACACACACATAAACCAATACATATCTATGGTAGATGTCAGCTAATCGTGCAATCTGTTTGGGGAGCTGTAGCTGGAAGCAGAATAGAAGCTCTAGGTATCAAAGAGTCAAAGTCAGTTGAGCAGTGACTCAGTGAGTGGTCTTGTAAGCAAATTAAATTGTGTCTCAGTTTACTTGACTGCAAAAAGATCACCATGTGCCCCTTGGTGATCCCTAAAGCGTTCCAAGGCTGGAACAGTATTCTGGGAACAAGCTGGTATGCTTTCTAATATGCTTTCTAATTCAGATGACTATTGATAAGCAGAACTGTGACCATCCCCCCCCAAAAATAAACATATTTGTTTTTGGAAAGAAGCCATTCCAGACAGCAGTGTACCCAAAGCATTCCTGCTTCTCTGTCATCTCAAATCATTCATAAGGCAATTTTTTTTTTTTTTGGAAAATGTGAAGCACAAAACAAGCATGAAGCAAAATAATTTGCTAGTGAGTGTTACAAAAGGTAAAACTGTCAATCTTTTTAGGAAAAATTTACAGTGTGAGAAATTCTGCACCTTCTGGGGGTATGGAAAAAGAATGGAATCTGAGGGAAGGGGGTGTTATATTCTGTGGGGATGTGATGCTTAAATGTGAGCTTTGGGTCTTTTTTTTGGAGTGGAGGGGGGGTCTGCTGTGTACCATGGAGACATATAAAGAAGAACTGACCAATTATTCATGCAAAAAAGAGGTTTCATGAATCACAGGAAAACAGTAAATTATGTCAAAAAGCACATTTCACATTCTATTCAGGATGTAATCATGACAACTAAAAATAGTTATCAGAGCTATACGGATTCTTTTTAGTAAGATTTGAGTATGGGTTGCATAAGGGGCTATGATAGGATAAAATCTGCAACATAACCTTTCTGTTGTTCTTCAGGAGCAAAACCACTGCATAGCTGCCTGCTCCGGTGTGTCTCATTGAAGTATATGCAAGGTGTGTAAATGCAACCCTGGAGGACCTGGCAAACCTACAAGAAGTCAGGCCCTGAAGTGCGTGTGGTTTGTTAGCAGCAGCTCTTGCAGAGCACTGAATGGGAGTGCAGTGGCCACAGTGGGCAGAAGATGAATTAACTATTTAATCAGTGAAGCATCTCTGTCTACAGGAGCGTGTTTTTGCTTCTTTGGTGGTACATTTTAAAGGAAGATTTCTTTATAATGGAGGAAGATATCACTAAAAGGCAACCTGCAGTTCTTGGATTATTCTTCACTCAAGACATTTATGTTGCATTATGTTTCATATGTAACTCAAGACATTAAGTTTCCTGCACTGAACTTTACTGGCACTAACACCTTCTTTTAGCCTGATCCTGCAATTCAGTCGGCCTGAGGACAGATTTGTACAAAAGTAGAGTCTCATTGACTTCAGTTAGACTATAGTGAGCACATATTCACTAGCTCTAGAGAAGGCTTGAGGACTAAAAGACTAATGCTAGCAAAAAAGCTTTTAGGTAGCAAGCTAATATTTTCTTTTGATTCAATTGCAGCAGTCAAAACCAGTATTTACTTTCATTGCCCTGTTCTGCTTGGTTTCATGAACTATGTTATATAGAAAGCTATATATTTCTTTCCATGCATGCTTATGGTTAACAATAGCGCATAATTGCACCAAAGCCTGCAGCAGAGAACATACCACCTCTGACATATTTAAACTGTTTCTCAAGCACCTTGCCAATTTACGTCATTCTGCTAGCCATCGGGATTGCTCTGCTTGTCTGAATTGCTTTGTTACGGAAGTATCTTTGAGAAACATTTTCTATGTGATAATTGAAAAGTCAAGCAGTAACTGTGATACAGCAGAGTTCATGGTTCTGAAAGTGTCACTCCACTAATGTAATAAGGAAACCTGGAACCCCACAGCAAGGATTTTAATAATGCCTTTCCATTGACACTTAGAACCCATTAGAATGATTAGGTAAGACTTATATAAGAGTCACTGTTATTTTACATGATGAAGAGAAGATTTTAAATGATGAAGAGAAGATAGCTTTAGTTTTAAATCAGAATGTTTATCAAACACCAAGTTTCTGGACTGGGAGCTACTCAGAGCAAAAAAATTCCCTTGCAGAGACCAACACACAGAACTATACGTAGAGAGGATGATCAGAAAGCTGATCAGAAAGCACTGAATGACCAGTCATAATTTTGAACAGTAGGGGTAAGGTTGTTCCTATCAAAGGAAATTAATTGAGAATTCTCAGTAATTGTGTTTTATAGCTACTTTTCACAGGATCAAATGAATCCACAGAGCCAGTGACTAAAGAAGCAGGGTCATGATGTGACCTCTTGGGCTGAGATTGTGAGATGAGAAGGAGTAAAAAGGCGGCTGGCTAGTGCTAGATGGGAGGAGCCCATTTCTAAAAACATTTGTCACATCAGTGATGCTGACTGCTATATCATTTCACAAGCAGGATGAAAAGGAGCCAAGATCCCCACCGTTCCCCACTACCGTTTTTGTTTATTATAATCATTCATCAGATGCTGTGTCACATATAATACTTTCCATCTGCTTTTGGCCATAGGTATTGCTCAGCAGCAGAAACCTGTTGATTCTGGACTCCTAACTACTACTGACTGGTACACTGAACTGTAGGGAGACTTAACTGTGGTGCAAAACAGACAGAATTGTTTCCAGTATACACCTAGGGAGGCCCTCTCCATAAAGCAAACATTGATTTTGGACTGATTTTTCTACCTGTCTGCTGCCAGGTAGTAGCAGTCCTCTGTAAATAGGTTCCCTATACTTTTCCCTGTTGATGCTAACTCACACTGAAACACAGCAGCAACCTTTAACACAAAAGATGTTGCTGAATATTGCACACTCCTGTGATCAAAGGAGGTCCATCCAGATTTTTATGGACCACTTTTAGAATGAGCTAAGGCAATGAAGGCAATATTGAAGCCCATGGGTGGACTATGACTGTGGGTTCACTGGGTTTATCCTGCGTTATGGACCCACTCCTACTATTATAAATCATGAAGGTATGAATTTCTTCCTGTAGCAACTTGTTTGGTTGCTTTTGTTGTTGTTGTTTTTGGAAAATTTCAGTAACCGCACTGACCACAGTCTCTGCTGCTGAATTTGTCGTAACTGAGGCTCACTCATGAATGTTTAGTCTTAACAGTGTAGGATTTCCCACTGTGATTTCTGACCACATTATGAATAGACTTGTTCGTACTGAAGTATCATAAATACACTTCTAGATAAGCTACTAGTCTCTCCGACATCACCACTCTTTCCAGGGTCAGCATGCCACAGGCATAAGGCACCCTAAAACAGACCTGTATATCCTTCCCCTTGCTAGCGCCAATTCTACTTAGGATCACCAAAATATATAGGATGGAAAACAATCTATTTTTAGAACAATCATGCAGTCACTCAGTGTATTATTTATATTTAAATTAAAAACAGATTTTAGGCCTTCAGCTAGCCCAAGAAACTGCTGTTATTTAAGAAGGAGAAAATATTTGTAATGATCTAAGCAATTATCCGAACCTGGCATTATGCACTGCGAGGAAACAGCAGAACTCTGCAATGGCTTCTC
>JAVCKT010096685.1:0-12710 GCA_032273925.1 Rhynchotus rufescens | reverse complement strand
CATTGAAAGGGACATGTAGTTAATGCAAATATAATTATAAACACACAGACCAGAAAGTCGGGCTCCCTGCTTATGAGGTTTTCATTTACCTGCTGTAACCCACATACCCTGAGACACACAAATGGCCATTTTTCTTTCATATTACTTCAGCTAAAAACTCAAAGCAAACATAAATCAGCCAAATGTTTCAGGATTTTCTACATACACCGATAAATTATGATCTGTCATTATGTACAAACTGAGTTAAGAGGCTGTAAAGAAAGCTCTTGCAAGTATGCAGCCTGGCAGGGTCCCAGGTAGAGGGCCTCCTGTGTGCTGCAAGAAGTCGTACACAATGCTGTCTCTCCTACTGGTTGTGCTGCATAACTATTTTTCAGCCTACAAGTCACTACTAATTGTGTGAAGGATGACTATACCACCTCTATTCCCCTCAAGGTGCAGAGGAGTTTCACAGTGGGTATTGCCACCTGCCTTTTTTTAAGTTCATGCCTATGCAATCCCATCTCTCCACCACAAATGATATGTGGATGATTTATTTGCCATTTGTTTGGACCAGGTTGGTGTTATTTAAGGTTGTCATTTCATGGCCCATATATAGAAGCCTTTAAAAAAAAATCTGCATCACTATGCTTCAGGAAAACTGGCAGAGATGTCTCACTTAAGAGGCAGAGAAAACCCTTAATCACATTAGAAGCTGCCTGCCAAAAGGGTATGGCCTTTCAGAGATTTGGGGCCCTCCCTGTGCATTTTTCCCATGTCACCGCTCATGTGCTGTTATTACTTGCATTATAGTAGTGCTGAGAGATCTTCTCGTAGGCATAAGTCTCATAGCAGTAGATGCAACACATTTGCACTCTTTTCCAAAATATCATCTTCAAAATGGACTCAGCAGAGAGGAGTAGGGAGAAGAAAAGAAAACATCCTAAGACTCCTTTTACTTGTAGGATAATTTCCTTCTCTTCCAAGGTCATTCACATCACTGATAGCATCATGGTAAATAAGAGTTGTCTCAGCTTCAGGACAGTTTACTAAAATGAGACAAGCATAAATAAGAATAATACTCAGAGAAATTAAAGAATATGTCTAACACCACACCAAAACTGTATTGCAGAGCCAGGAGTTTAAGCAGAGGACTGTTTAGTGAGAGATATATTGTCCAGTACAGATGCATTATGCAAGAGGACACAAAAGAATGAACTCTTTTTTCCTTTAATTATTACCGTGCATAAAATGGGTGCTCCAAATGAGGCTAGAACCACATTGTCCTGAACACTTTACAAAAACTAGAAAATAGTATTCTTCCTGCAAAGAATGAATTGTTTTCTACATCAACCCCAAATGTCATAGAATCTTCTATTTTTATTAAAAATTATATTGGATTTGGAACACAATTTATGAATGCACTGAACTGAACTCTCCACTTACCTATATTACTACAATTCATATATCACTTCATTAGCAAAGGCAGTTTATGCTTGTGAATGACATCAGAATCTACTCCAAATCTCCATATGTGCACCAAGGGTCAAATTCTACCTTGTTTTACATGTCACACTGATTTTTAGGAAGTTACAGGGTTAGTACACCAATGAGAGTCTGATCTCAGTGGATTTATGTCAGTGTGAAAGCTAATACGAGTTCAGGATCCTCCTGCGGGCAAAGGTTTCAGATTCCTCCAGAGAAGGAGAGGAGAATGGGAGAAGGAGGGAGAAAGGGAGCTAATAGATGGATTGAGGGAAGAAGACAAGGAGGGAGGGAGGAAGGGAAGAATCCTTTTATGTATTTATTTATTTATTTGTTTTATTTATATCTTTCATTTGGAGATAGCTCAACATTCAGCTGCATTTTTGAGTGATGCATCCAAGGAAGGAAGAGTAAAAAAGGTAGAAAAAAACTAGGTTCATTATTGCAGATGACCTCTTCCATGTCCTAATGCCGCATAGGATTTTTTGATTGCAGGACAGACTGTGTCACACCATGGGAGAGCCAGGTTGACGTGGGACCCCAGCCATGGGAGCAGAGATCCAAATCCCCTTTCACAGGAACCAACGCAAGGGAAGCACAAGTTAATGTAGACTTCATCAGGCCAAAGCATCTGGGATCATTTCAAAACATCAAACAATCTGAATTCAGACTGACCTGAAATACAATTCTTATGCCTGTCAAGAACTGCACCATTCTGAAAATATTAGCAAGATTTATTTTTTCCTTCAGAAGAAAATAGATATTTTCTGTTCACTGAATATTTTGTGTTCATTAAATGCAGCAGTTTTGTTGAAGCACCAACACACATGGAGGAAAGTCACTAAAAAAAATGCCTGAAGTATAACGGTCTAGTTTTGTTTTCCATTCCTATCTCTACTATATGGTTAGAGGGGTGGTATTACAATCATAATGTACAAAGTACTTTTAAGATATTAGGGGGTTTTTTTCCCATTTGTAACTTTAAAACTCCCACTATTGTACTGTTCTGAAATGCATTTTGATGATGTATGTATTTGTTAATGTCTCTTCTTTCTTTCCATACAATCTTCTTTTTCTGATTCACTTGCAGGAAGGTACAATTTGCAAAATCAAATGATTTCAACCATTTACATTTCTGTCTTTGACAAAAATGTCCTTCCCCACTTCAGGGTGGCTGTTTTCCTAGGAAGGGTCAGTAAGTACCTGGTCAAATTCTCACACCGAAATACCTATTTGCAGTCCTAGATGAAGCAGACAGGGCATTTACAAGATATTTTTAGGTGCAATAATTTAATTTAAATGGCATAGTTAGCCTATCCACAACTAATGGCTTTGTCATTCCAGTGAATTCCAAAGTGATCAGCAATTTTCTTCACTTTAATTTTGACTGATCTCTTGAAAACTAACATTTTTGGAAGTACCTTATGAAACACAGACCAAGGAGAACACAGGAGGAAAATACTCCAAATCACAGGTTACTTGACAAGGAAGTTTTTCATCTGATGGTACATAGTAAGACATCCTTAGAGGTAGCATTCCTTCATGGAGGCTTACAGTTTAGCGAGATGTAGAGTAGTCCTGCAACTCTCAGTATGGGAACAACTTCAGGAGGCAGTGAGAAGAGAGATTCATGATTAAACATCTTCAGGGCATGGAATCATGAAAAACTGGCAGGAAGAAGATTCCCCCCTGCCCCCTGTTATCAATTGAATTTTTGGATAGACTACACAGTAGGTAAAGGGAGCACAAGAGATTCATTGTGTTTGGATTTTAGTAGACTATTTGAGACCGTGCCCCACAAAATCATAAATGAAAAAAATCAGTCCAAATTGCCTCGGAAAAGCATGTACTAGCATGTACTAGCATGTGATCTGAAAACTGGCTGGAAGACTGGAAATGGAGAGTAATGAAACAAATAACAAGGAGTGGGCTTTTTGTTTGATTGTTTTTCTTTCTTGAGGTGCTACAATGATTGCTACTACTATAGATGCTACTACTATCGGTGTTGTTAAACTGCATTCAGGATATGACTGAGCATGAGCGAATGATCAAGGTATAAGTGAAAACTGTAATAAATTAGGACTGTGTAAGCACAAGCAAGGAATTTTAACAAAATTGGAGGTATTAAACAGTTTCTACTGGAAAATGAGAGATTGAGAGAGGAATCTGTTGGAGATCTGAGTTAGACCAGTGATATAGGGAGAAGAACAGTACAAAACTGAAGTTAAAAGTGGACCCAATCTCAGGGGTGCCAAGCATTCAGGATCCAAAAGAGAAAAATCTCTGAGCATAAGCTTCATTTTAGGTATGCAGCTAGTTATTGAGAATGGAAGTAGATTGCTAAAAGCTTAGCTGAATTAAGACCAAACTGCTCAGCACCCTGCCAAATTGGAGTTCTTCATTTTTTCCCCATGATGGATCACCAGCCTGTTTGATATCCATTTAGTCTATGGGCATATCCAGCAGGTGCGGTCTTTATTCACCCAAAAGATCTTAAGACTCCAAACATCAGCACAGCCTCAAGCAGAAAGGTTAAAAAGTTCCTTATGTCTCCACAAACATTTCACTAACAATGATAAATTGCTTCCGATCAATCAAGATTTTGTTTTTAGCTCAGCTTTTATTTGACAGTAAAATTACACAAGCTTATAATAAAGTCTCATTGGAAGAGTTATTTCAATGTGAAAAATCAGAATACTTTACTCACAAAAAGAGTGTTTTCTCAGTTTTCATTTACATGGATTTTTCAGAAAAACTGAAACCAGGTCTGTGATAGTAAATATTCAAATTATTTTACTGGTCACGTGCATGCCTTGTATGAGAAATCCTAACCATTGATTCTTACCAGTAGTTTACTTACTATCCAGTGTATATTATTCCTATCATTTGCCAGACCCTAGAACTGGTCCAAGATTTTGCCTTCCCATCTCAGAAGAAAATTCACTTCCAATTCTGCCAGGCCCTGAAAACTCCAGATTTGTCATTTTGTTCAAAATATTTGTGCTGCGTCAACCTTTCATGAAACAAAGTATAGCATATAGAATAGAATATAGCATATAGAATAGAATATAGAGAATATTTCCTCCACACAGTTTTAAAGCTTTTTTTTTTTTTGTCAAGTCTTTTTTCTTATGGCCCCAAGTACTTCACAGAAAAAAGCTTGAATGAAAGTGTTTGAACCCCAAAAGGCATAAAATACACTATTATTAATTTCATAAACTTTATGACATTCCTGATATTTGGGAGCAACCTTCTTCACAGTGATCTAAGATTTGATGCTAGCAGTGTAGCAACTAGTTAGAATATCTCTTGGGCTTCTTGATGTAAGACGTTGAAGTGAATGTTGTCCTCTGCATATCATCCGTCCATATCTATCCATCTCATTTTGGTTTTGCTATAATTCTGCTAGGCAATTTCTAAAGATTGCAAAAGGTTAAGATATTGGTTGCATATGAAATAAAGGGTCCTTAGGAACACATAAATTGCTTCTTTATTTCCCACCCAAACAACAACCAGAACCTACATTGCTTGACTCCCCAGCTCAGCACAATGATACAGATGAAGATCATAAGAGGTTAATTATTTAGTTATATTTCAGAAAAACTGCAATCAGTCAAGCTGTTTAAAGCTTCCTGGGAGATTAAAGAACATGACACGTCAAAGTACCCAAGACAGCACTGAAAATTCTCACTCATGGCCATTATCCACATTGTAAGCACAGTGTGAGAAAATACGCTTTACGTTGCAGCATGAAGTATTCCTCTGCGACCTTTTTGTGTAGAAGAAATAAAGTTTGGGAATCCCAAAGCTAAAAAAATACATATGGCATCTGTTCAGCACCCCCAACAGCACATACAAATGTCATAGAGTTTGAAATGCTCCATGCAGGTGTCCCTGCAATGAGGTTCTGCAAGACAGTTCTGCAAGGCAAACATGCAAAAAGGGACAAGCTGCTAGCTCAGGAAGGCACAACAGCAATTTGCAAAGCTGAACCATAAGTAAAAATACAATTCCCTAGTGGTATTCCCATCTGCCAGAGTAGGTGAGCAGGGAATAATCATTCCTTTATCTCATTTTTCCTTGTTTTCCTTCCCATTCTAATGCACTACATCCTTGCTTGTGCATTTTTGGTGACAATGCATAGCAGATGCCCATGGTGCTTGTTCCCATGGATCATGCCCATACTAATATAGGCCACACAGATGAGCCCTGCCCTGCATTAGTCCAACCTAAAACAGTGCAATGCATAAAATACTTCTATCTTCAACTTCACTAGAGAGAAATAAAGGGAAGAAGACCGGAAGAGTAGACTGAATTTAGCCTAGCCTAGTGCAAGGTACTGGATAAAAAAAGGCATTCTCACATGTCCTTATTAATAGTCTCTGAGAGTCCAAGCTCAGTTCTAAGGCATACCACTTCTAAGGTGTTCTGTCTGTCTTTTTGTTGTTTGTTTTTTGGGTTTTTTTCTTTTAATAATATTTTGCCCTCAACCGCTTCATGTTGTCAAGTTCATGACAGTGATTTTTAGGTTAAAGACCACAACCAGGTATGGATGAGGTTGCAATTGAGATGATAGCAATAGAATTTTATTGGTAAGATCTAGGGATATATAAAGATACTCTGAAAGAACAGTCTCAGAGACATTTTTATGATGTTCAGAATGTCTCAGACTGTTCTTTCACTTCAGCTCCTTGATATGCTCAGGTTACTGCCTGATTTCTTAATTCTCCCTCATGTCACCTGATAAAGTATCTCTGAGCCAATAACATACTGCAGCTTGTCAAAATGTGACAGAAAATGGCCCTGAATTCTCCCTTGACTTAAACTGCAGCTGTCATTTTCCATCAGTGTCCACTGTTGTAGATTAGCTCTTGTTGGCACAGCACATCTGTGCAGTGCTTAAGCTGTACTTTCCACTCTAAGCTTCCACTTTTTACAATATTTACACAGATACTTTGCTTTTAACCCCTCACTCCTACCCTCGCCATTCAGCTTCCTCTTGCTCCTTTGACTTTGCATCTCTGTTTCTGCTCTCTCTTTATCTAAAATCCCTTACATTGTTACGCCCATGGTTTCAGCACAGTAGGCTCCTACATGAGCCCTGTAATTAGTGGAAATAAAAAAGGATTCAAAGAAATCTCTTTCTATGCTCTCAATATCACCGTGACAAGTATTTGAAGTATAAATAGGGCTAGCAGCAACATTTCCCGAGTCTGACATTCTACCATTAGAATCATTTTGTCCACAATGGGTGGGCACTACTATCCCAAGCAAGGCTGGCAACCACAGCCCAGGCTCCTATTATGTCAGGTGCAGGACACACACACAGCATTGCAATGAGAGACAGCAGGTGGGTCTGAACTGAAGGGCAGAGAGTTGAAGGAAGAAATTAGATGCTACTATTCAGCATGCTGAGTATCACTCACAGGTCTTGGCATTACCTTCTGCCAAGTCTGTCTGCAAAGGCTGGTGCAAAGAGGAGCTATATGGAAAACTCTGAGGTACAGTGAAGAGGCTCTCTCTCTGTTTCAAAAGGAACACTTTCCCTGTGCAAGCACCAGCAGAGGAGAAAGTGCATGTTTGTTGGGCAGTGTTGACAAATGACCAGCTGTGTGTTCCACTTACCTCTTCAACCCCTTCACATTCCTCCCTCTCAGTTATGTCTCACCTTGTCATAAATGGCATGAAAATGAGGAAGCAGTAATTCAGTGTGAGCTAATTCAGTTAGACTTTAGCACATCTTCATTCCGCTGCAAGGTACATGTTTCTCAAGCCTGATTCTTCTCCACAAGCCCATCACATACATATGATGTGCACCAACAGAGCGATGTGCCTTGTAAGGCTGACATCTGCCCAAGGTTGGTTTTACTGTCTTAAGCTATTAAAATTTTCCTCTACCTCTTATCATCTATCCATCCTAAGTATTTTATATAGAAGATGAATGTCACAGAAGACAGTATCTTTTTCCTCACAGCTCTCCTGTTGCTGGGGAAGTGGAGAACAGGTCTAAAATGACCAGGCTACCTTATTGCTTAGGTGGGCCTGATCTTAGAACTCCTTGCTGGCACCCCAACACAAGTCTCTGGGTGTGATCTGCCCTGTCTGAGCTGCATTAACACAAATGTTAGTCTTTTCCTCAAAACCCTTGTGCTTCCACAATGTAAAGCAGGAAAACAGTGGGACACAAGAACACCTGCAACAACTGAGAACAATGA
This sequence comes from Rhynchotus rufescens, assembly GCA_032273925.1. Lineage (NCBI taxonomy): Eukaryota > Metazoa > Chordata > Aves > Tinamiformes > Tinamidae > Rhynchotus > Rhynchotus rufescens. The sequence continues at coordinate 5,031 of JAVCKT010096685.1, read as the reverse complement.
TTTACCAAGTTCAGTATCTAGCCTCCAACAAGGCCGATCTCTCTTTTTTTTTCCTCCTTCTTCTTCCCCCCCTTCCTTTCCTCTCTCAGCCATGGTACTTCCCACTATGCCATCATGCCCACTGCTGAGTCTGGAATGACAGTGATCCAAGCAGCTGTGACACAAGATTCTCTCAAGGGAGGCTGAGCAGTGCTGGGCATAAACCTACTACTCTCCCTTATCCATCTGTCTGCATATTCCCCTTACTTTGAGCTCACAGTGCTCCCCACAATACGCATAAACATCAATGCTGGCCAAAGCTCCTTGGCAAACTGGGCAAAGGGTCAGCTCTGTGCCAACCCCATCCCACCCTGGCCTTCCCCTTCCCTCTGCACAGGACCCTCCAGGCACTTTGGTGGAGATGAGCTTACCAGGAGACTCTGCCAGTGCCCTCCAGGAGTCCCCTCTGGGCTCTGCCTCTCTTCTTGCGCTCACTGGTGTAAAAAGACAATGCTGTGCGAGCTCACCAGTCATTGCGGGGCCTTTTTTGTATGTGTGGAAGAAATCCAGAATTCCTATTCTTGGAAAAAAAAAATAAATAAAAGGAAGGAAAATAAAGAAAACCAAACAAATCAACAGAAAAAAAGAAAAAAAGCTGATGTCCCTAGGGTCCTCAGGCAAAACCCAAAGCGCAGTGACTGCAAAGAAATATGAGAAATGCAAGAACAAGACAGGTTTACATCATATTGTCCCACATATGCACCCAGTGCTGCTCTGTTCAGGAGACAGTAGCAGTCAGTGTGTCTGGTCAGGACTATCTTCCTCTGTCTGTCAAACAGCTGGCAAAATTTGCTGAATCAAACTTTCAGAAAGAGCAGAGCTTACAAACAGAGTGAAGCTGAGGTAGGAAACAAACAAGGAGCTCTGGAGGCTTCAGTGAAGCAGAGCAGAACCAGTGCTGATGGTTGCCATTTAGTTCCATTTACTGATACAATTCACATCTATGAACCTTTTGCACTATATCCCAAGCTATGGATATGGAGCTATGTCAGTGGACATAACTATCACTTCATTCTTGCTGTTCTTCACACATTTAGGAATCTTTAAGGCAATGAATAGAGGCAGTAGACATGCAAATTCTCACAGGACACAAGGAGAAGCTTCCTCTTCCCTCAGAGCAGCGGAGAGCTGAAACGGATGCCCAGGATGGCTAGGGGAACCTCAGAGATTTCCAAAGCTCAGCTGGACAACCTGACCCAGCTTTGAAGCTATGCTTACCATGGATTGGACTGGACAACTTCCAGAGGCCCCGTCCAACCAAATTTTGTTATCTGCTTCTTGTTGCAAAGTTAAGTGGCAGAGCTGCAGAGATGAGAGAAAGAGGATCCTTCTGCTGTATCTGTGCACAGAAGGCTCTTGAGAAGGCCAGAGAAGATCACTTACCTTTGTCTGCTTCTGAGGTGTTTTGCCCTTGCAGGGTGACAGAGGAACTTTTGGCACTCTTCAGAAGTCTAAAGCAGTGGATTTGTCAACATCTTACTTGCAAGAACATCTTATCACTTCAGCAGGCAGGAAGCTATGAATTCAGCTGCCTTCCTGTCTCAAACCTTTGCCAGAAGACCACACCTGTGGAAGTTTTGCCCAATCAACTGAACAGGAATCTCCTCAGATTTTTGCCATCATTCAGATGAGGCAGACATGACTTTCACCATGTGTATCAAGATGCTCCAGTTAACCAAAAGCTACTTTCATGAAAGTGCTAGGAGCTTGGATCTGAGGCAAGCGGATTGCACACAATGTGGATATAGCTCACTGTTGCTGACAAGATTATAAGAATAAAAGGCACCATTCCCAAAAGAGAGGAAAATGAAGCATTTCATTGCATTCAGAAAGTAATTGGTATTACACACACTGTTACTATTTTAGGATGTTGATATTTTTGAAAGTAAATAATTTTCCTAGACATGGGTGTAACTAGTATCTAAAACACTGTTCTGTGGGAAAAGCTTCTAATTCTGCAGTCTTACAAAATGAAAAGATGAAATTGACTAACTAAACTGTTCAATTCAGTAAGGAGCAATTAGGGTGTTTTATTTGGCTGATTTATTTATTTATTATTTATGTACTTGTTTGCTTGTCAGACAATAAAACTTTCTTCATTCCCTTTGGTTTTAGTAATGTGATTACACAAGAAAGACCTAAATCAATATTCTAGGAGTACTTCATAGTGCCATGAATGCAAAGGGACGATTCATGATGCTCTATCAAGATTATCTGAGCTAGGATATTTGTATAACTAATATTTGAATATTTTATCCTTTTACGGGGGGAATAAGCAAAGTGCTGAGGGAAAACCTTGCTTTTCTTCCTCTTAAAGATTATTTTCAAAATTCAGACATGTTTTACATATCTAAATAAAATGAATAGTCTAACATATCCTATAATGAGCTGACTCATAACAATCATTTTTGTGGCTTCCAAAACAAAACAAAACAAAACCCACAAACATACTGCTATAATGCTGCAGCTCCCTATCTTGCTGTTTGCCAGACAAAATCACATTTTATTCAGGTGCATATTATTTCAATAGATAAGTAGACTATTCAATGTGGAAATCTGTGTCAGGATAATTTTCCTAGTGCACATTAGCAGAACTTGCCTTTAAACACTTGCCTTTAAAATCCTGAGGCAAATACTGGTTGTGGGAATAAATACCATGATTATTAGCAGCTCCCAGCAATAAAGACAAACAAGATTTGTAATAGCCCCTCTCAGCAATCTATAAAAAGAAGTGTTCTGAAGGTCATCTTTGCTTTTTTTTTTTTGTATATACTATGGCATACTCCACACATATATTAAATCCAGGATCTTTGCTTCAGTTTGTACAGCCATAAAAAAAAATCAAACTAAAACGCATTTGTTTCGTTAAGTGAAAAAAATTTCAGATAACAACTCAGAGTCCCTAGCAAAATTCAGATCATTATTTTTGAAGGAACATATGTAAAAGCAGAATGCTTCAAAAACTGTATCAGTTTTAAGGATTTTAAGGATTTTTAGTCTCTGTGGAAAGAAATATGCACATTTAATGTTGAAGTTACTTTGGAAATAAAACCTCCTACAAACACCGCAGAGGGTATGGAAATCATATAAGGAGATGGAAGAGGTTGCTAATAGCAAAGTAAACTTCAAGCAAAACAATACCTGCTGATTCATAAGCAGAGCAAAAGGGGAAAAAATGATATTATTTCACTGTGAGATTCTGCCATATTATTATTATTATTAATTATATCTTAGTTTTCCATAGCTGTAATTTCTCAGAATTTGTTCTCAACCTTTCAAATATCAGCTCCAACATGCAACTTCTCCTCATACAGTTTCTCAAAAGAAGAATGACAATATTTATGTAAGATGCTGCATACCAAGGGTGCAATCCCATGCAAATGTTAAGTGCTCTCTGTTTCAGAGCATTTCCTAATGTGTAGGAGGCAGCTGCTCCATGTAAATACATGACAGCCTCACCACTGAGTTCACCAAGGAGATGATCAAGCCTGCAGCACTCACTGGGAAGCACATGGCACCCAGGCAAGATAAGGCTGTCGCCCCAAGAGAGTTAGGAAAGACAAAAATCTCCATGTCCCCTGTGTAGTGTGAGCAACCGTAACTCTGGTCTTAAGGCCAGAAGCTGTTACAGGGACTGCCTCTATTTTTTGTGTATGTGTGTGTGTAATACACAGAACCCCACGTAGTAACTTTTGCTTCAACTTTACAGCTAAGTTTGCAGTGGAATACCATTTTTAGATGTTAACCACCATCTAACCAAAAGATGATGCCTAAATGAAATATAGAGGGGTTAATAGAACTTGTACCTGGAAAGTTCAGTTTGTCATATGCACCACTGCCACCTCTACCATTCTGAATCTCTCTGTATTTCTCTACGATTATGTTCATGTCAACCTCTGAAGTGTCCAAGGGCTGTTATGAACTTGTGAAGTCTTCCAATACAAGATATGACCTCTAGGTGCTTGGTCATTTTCATAGCTCTTTGAGTGCCTTCCAATATCACCTAACATAGTCTTTTTTGAGTGAAGTTATACACATCTTGCATTGGGCATTGTGCAAACAATAGCTGCAAGTTACTTCTTTAAAGAAGTTAAAAGGAACAAAACTAAGAAAAACAATAATAATAAATCTTTGCATGTAACAGAAAAGAGTATTTCATTAAAAAATTGATTATCCAGAATTCTTTAGTTAATGTTGTAACTGTTGTGCCTACATCCTCCTACCAAGGCAAGTATGGTTTTATTAGAAGATATATTTCACCTGCTCGGCCATCATGTTGCTTAAGGTAGATACCAATGATAAAGCTCCCAAAACATTTAGAGTTGAAAATTGACAGTACAATTAAAAATAACTAATTGAAAATACACGGGCAGGATGAAATTCCTTGAAAATACATGCAGCATTTCCTAGTTATCTAAATCTCAAAATTTAATTAGGAAAAACAGAGAAAAGAAGGATATTTTTGCATCATGCTGTTCCTGTTGAATGCACAGCACGGAACTTCAAGTAAGTAAATAAGAGGAGTCGAGTAAATAAGAGATTTTAAAAACAAAACAAAACGACAGACTGCTTCCATTGATTGAAGCTCGAATCATTTTCCTTTAAATGTAATATACAACATAGCATCCATGGTGTTTGCTTGCTTTCAAGGCTTTCCTTTAGCTTGGATAATGGAAACATCTATTCCTTTTATGGCTTTCCGTCAGTTTCACTTTCAGATTCTCAGGTTTCACACTCCTGTCCTCAGGTTTCAAGCACTGCAAGAAAACACTTATTTCGTTAAAAAACAAACGAACAAAAACCTGTGTTTCAGAGATTTTATTCATGTACGAATATGTATGTGTCTGAGACCATGTACCTACTGGTCTGAGGTTCAAATGCAAAGTATGATCCAAGATTGTCCCCTAAAGCATCTTCAGGACTATTCTCCGTCATTTTCTGAGAGAGGGAAAGTTAAAAAAAAAAAAAGAAAAAGAAAAAAGAAAAAGAAAC
>JAVCKT010096684.1:0-12712 GCA_032273925.1 Rhynchotus rufescens | reverse complement strand
CACAAAGTGATTGTGCAAACTGTGCAAATGTGAAAGGACAAAGAAGTCTTTTTAAAGCAGCATAAAAAATTGCTCATCTTTACTATGGCATTTCGTTCTATTCTCTTGTCTGCAGTGAACATTTTCAATTGATGCTTTCACCTTCTTGACCTCTTTTAACATCCTATTTCTACCTTAGAAGCTGACACATGAAAAAAAAATGTGACTGTTAAGAGTAGAAATGGAAGAGCTGTAACTTGTAAGCCTGTGAGTTCTGTTTACCACAGGAGGAGAGCATGAAAATAGGGGCTGCTGCTCTGTTTCTGATCCCCACGCCGGGAAGGTATTGGCTTCTTCACTTGAATGGTTGTAATCACGTTGAGAACTTACAGCTGAAAAACACTCTTTGGAGGCAGTGCTCGCATATTTGGTGGGAAAATAGATGATGGTACTGTTGTTACTACATTACTGATTAGGTTACTGATTAGTTTTGCTGATTAATTACTGATCAGTTTGCTGTTGTAGATGCTGTGCAGTTGAAGAATATAAACTACATTTCAGTCCCAGAGACTGTAAGAGTTAAGAGCAAAACACAAGACAATAGTTGAACAAAAGAGGTGCAGCATGTGGTACAGTCAAATCAAGACCTAAGCCCAGGCTTCCACTAGGTCATCCCTAGAATTTGTAATATATATTCAGTGGAGAAAGGCACAAGCCCTCTACCAGGTCTTAGAGATAAACACAGGGCATGCTTTACCCTAAATGTATTACCTTTATTTGGAACTTAAAGATGGGAGTTGCCGCTCACAGGCACATTAGGAAATCTTCCCAGTTACTCTTGGTCTGTGGTTTTGCTTGCACTGAGGAACAGCAAAGCCTCTGCAGGGAACCTGAAGCCAGAAATGCTTGGCCATCACCCTCAGGATTCCAGCACCCTGCACTTCTTCCAGGAGGATGTAGTAGATGCTCTCTGCAGTGGAGTCTTAAAATAAGCTAAGAATGTTTATGGGATTTCTCCAAATTGCTGAACATATTGCCAGTGGGTAGCTTGTCTCTAACTGCTAGGAAATATCCAGTACAAACAGATGGTCAATCTTTAGTCAGCCCCATGCTGTATCGTACACAACAATTTCTTTTCTTTTCTCTCTACAACATCGTAGTTTCCATCAAGTTAGTGATGGGGCTATTCATAGCAGCCAGTAACTGTCTGGGCACTGCGTCGTCATTTACTGCCAGAAATAGCTGGCCTGTTATTTTGGATAAATTCTTCCCTTCCTTTGCTGGTCTGCACAAGAAGAAAGCATCTCCTGCCCTTGTTATTGTGCTGCGATGCTCAGGTTTATATCTAGTTATTCAGTGGGTGAGGGCACTTAGAAGGAGTGTAGGACACAGAACAGACTGCTTGGACATCAATATTTTCATCTTTGTTCCTAGGGCTGTCCATTGGACAGCTTCTGTGGTAATTCAGCTTGCTGATTGTCCTGCAAGTGCACATATATGTTTCATCAAGGACTTAGTGCTAATGTGGAAGATAACCCCAGGTACGCATGCATGAGAGTGTGCTCAATATAGCAGTTTGTCCTGAATGCAATTCTATACATATTTGTAATACCATTTTTTTCCTCACAAAGGAGCACTAAAACATTTGATCCTGACTTCTGCAGGAATGTCAGGCTGCAGGTCCTCATTATCAGTATGCTAACAAGTCTTTCAGAGATAAAAGGGATGCAGTGTTAGAAAGAGAATGCGACATAATGCTGTTGGATATGAAATTAAGCTCAAACATGATTTAATAAATAAGCACGTGTTTCTCTTGGCAGGGACAAGTCAGTGATTGAGTGCATCTCAGATGAAACAGAAACGGTTTATTCTCTGCCTTCTAATGACTGTCAGGAACTAAAAACAGGTACTAAATACTAGATAAATTATGCATAAATCAGTTACTGTATGATTTTTTTTTCTCCTACCCAAGAATTAAGCATGAATGGAATGTAACTTTCTCTAGTTACCATTCAGGACTGTTTTTTAAAGAAATATCTGAAAATCTACCAACTTTGTGTGACCATTAATTTTGACCATGATTAGGAACTTAATATTCTAGGTCCTCTGAAAGACAGTCTTACTCTTCTGAATGAGATACTCAGATATTTTCATTTCAAGGAAAAAAAAAAACAGGACTCTTGGAAATGTTTAGTAAACTGGCCAAAGAAGGGAGAAAAATAGCAGCTAGATGTAGCCTTGGATTTGTTGTAAATAAATAAAATGTTGACTGTGTGAACATCTGGTTTCCCTGATGTTTACAGTCCAGGCTGTCAAATTAACCTTTGAAAAACTTTCAATTGAAGCCTGATTGTTCAATTATAAGCCTTTGTTTATATTAGACAAAAACAGTTCTTTTTCTCTGGACAAAGTAATGTAGTGTATGCCTCCCTGCTGTCTTTAAATTACCAGGTCATCAAAAAGGCATTTAAATTCTCTTTAAAGTGCACTCACAGAAGTGCCAACAGAAAGTCGTGCATAAGGATACAGTTTGTGTATGCTAGTTTGCGGTATAATAGAACATCACTCACTTCATGGTCTGAGGTTTGTGATTTTTATCACTATAAACAATAAACAAGTAATAGATTGAAGCTGGGCTAAGTAAGTGCGAGGTAGGAAGGAATATTATTGTAACTAATAGAAGACAATCTTCTAATTGACAACTGATTCTTGCAAAATCCCAGATAAAAGCTGTTGACAGTTTCCTTTGTGTAGTACTGACCTAAAGGAGCCCTATAAATTAAGCTGCTCAAGGAAAGTGCATAACAGAACAGATGTTCTGCGGGCTCTTCACTAGCACCCAGGAAGAGCCTATTACTTTCTGTATGGGAGATGTTATTTTGTGGCTAAGGAAGTACCAACAATTGCAACAAATGATCAGGCACTTGTGCAGTGTGGCCACTAAATTACAAGAAGGTTGAAGTGAGGCTGTCTCTGTGGGTGCTCTGTGTGGCTCTGGTGAAGCCTGCAGACAGTCAGAGCTCTGTGCATAACAGACAGGTCCTCAGCTCGAGAGCAGCCCCCTCCTCCAAGTAGCACCTCAGCGCAGGAGAGCTCCACAAGGGACACAGAACAGGCTGTGCTTCCATAATTTTTAGTACTTTATCAATGCAGCTTCCATAACACATCAAGTTTTGATCCTGCATATGGGGCACATATCCAGCTCTGTCAAATTGGGCACAATGCATTATATGATGTGTAAACAGATTTTATGTTTTCATGTCAGCTGTAGGGCATCAAATAATATCTGGTCAGGAATAATGATGCATGTGCAAGGTTAGATGAGCCATGATCCGTTCTAATTTTTTTTTCTATGAAACTAAGTCTTTAAAGCAAAAATCTTAACATGAATCACAGGGAGCATTTCTGTGGAATCAGTATTTCGACTTCTGCAGTGTATTGCTTGTTTTTGTATGAGGTTAGCTCTAAAGTGGGTTCATTAATGGTATTGAATTATGGCTTGGGTAAAGGAGATTGAAGAAAGTGCTTTTATGTCAAGAAATTCTTCTGAATTAGCCTTAGTTATTCTGTAAGGCATAAACGTGTATTAACATTTAACATTTGCAGCTTTATGAACAATCAGATGAGTCCCTGTCAGACACCTGCTGAGGCAGGTTGCTGTTTTTCATACTGAGCAGTGCCTAACTCCACATAGATTTCTCCTGAAAACAAAAATCTACCCAAAGGCTGATGCAGATTTCTGGCAGACTTAGTCCAGGATGAGACAATCTGCTGCTTTTGTCCCCATAGAGGGAGTAGAGGGTATTCTTGACTGTTGCACTGGACATACTTGTTACCCAAAGAGCAGGCTTGGAGTACGTCATTGGCTTGATCGAGGCAGGAAAAAAACTCTTCTTCCATCGGCAAATGACATTACTTTATCTGTTGTGAGTTCCCAAGATCTCATGAAAGCCTGACATTAGGCTTTCCTAACAGCAATCCTGTGCCGTTCTTGCTCAAAGGAATGTAGAATGCATAATGGGAAGGCACCAGAAGAAAAGATGTCAGTATTAAATATTTTTTATAGATTTCAAACTTAAGTATCGAAATAATGTTTTAAACAGGTAACCTTTGTAGTTACTCTGTACTAACTACTGCAACTATGGTGCTAAAACCAAAGAATAATTGAAAGAAAGATGCTGAGTGTTAAAGATATATATACATATATATATATATCATAAGCTGACAAATTAAAAAAAAAAAGAACTGAGATTGCATAAAGCATTTGAACAAACCTTGTTATTTTATGTTCAGTTTAACATTTAAGTGGGCATGTATTAGCCAGACTATTTGCTTGTGCAATACATATGATGATTTAATGTGGGAAATCATCTAGGGGGCATGGCCAGCTGGTGGAGAGCAAAGTCAGGGCATGAGCCTGATCTGTAATACATGTGCTGTCTATGAAGAAGCATATGTATTTATTTTAGGACCATGTGGCTTGGAGAACACATTTGCTTACAGCCCTCTTGAAATGCCCTCTCCTGGGCCAGACTGACTGCGTAGATACTAGCTTGCCATTTGCCAGTGTTGCTGTTAATAAAAAACATATGTAGAGTGCAGCATCGGCCTGCGATTGCCCTCCCTTCTCCTTCTCCCACTTCCTTCGTTACAAAGTGCAGGCCTACTTTGTGTGTGTCCCAAGCGTACAAACCAAAATTTAAATGCTCACTTCCTTTACAGAAAAGAATATTCCTTATAGGAGAATCAGCTTGATTAGCTCACTTCTTTTCATGCATTTGTTTATTGGTGTAGTGTGAAGACCTTCTCTGTGAATGGGGGGAATATTTAACATTTCAACTCTTTTACTGAGCAGAAAGGTTTTCCCTTCTGTGTAATATCATCTCTATGATTAGAGTTTACCCGCTAATTGCTTGGAGTTTTTTTGTGTCTTTTTTATTTATTTATTTTTTAAAGTTTGTCTTCCCTGTGTAATTAAAATATGTTTAAAAATCCTTTAAATCTCATATCTGAAAATAGAATACAATCATGATTTTCCTGTTTTTCATGTCTTCACAAGGAATGCATTTGCCACTGAAGCACTGAATGGTTGAATATTGTCTAAACCCCACTTAATGTTGGCCTGTTTTCCTGAGTGACACGTTAATGAAATCTGGAGAAAAAATCTTAGTGAAATTGCATCAAACAAATACTCTATGTGCGCCAAGTAATCCCACCGTGACCTCCACATTTACCAGCTGCCAAACATTCCACTTAGCATTCAGTCACTACTTCAGGTATAAAAATAGTTTACAATGAGCACACCAAAGAATTGCTTTCTCTGGCGCTCTTAGACATATCTTTTCTAAACCTAATTGATCACGTGCAAATGGCACTGTGTCTTTTAGAATACCTGCTCAGTATTGATCTGACGCATCTTTCTAACATGATAAGGACTGTAATACATCCCTTGTATCTCAGAACTCATTCTCAGTTATCCAGTTAAAATAAAAATAAAGCAATGTGAACATCCTGGTAGTTGACAGCAAACAGATTTGGCTACCAGACAAGACAGCCCAAACTTGAATATCATCTAGATATCAGGCTTTAAAAGTTAAGTATGTAGTAATGAAGCACGGCTACTTCGGAAGGATTTAAAAGATTGCAGAGGTTATCTGAAAACAGCAACAGATTTGTGATTTTTAGAAATAGCAAGGAAGGGTAATTTACTAAATCTGCAAACAGCTTTGAGACATTTTCATGAGGTTAGCAAAGTGCATCATATTGAATGAAAGGTGGTAAAATTGCTTTTTGCTCTCAGATAAAAAACAGAAACACTTCTCTAAGGCTTCCTCGTGTTCTGGTTTTCATTCCTTATAATATGTTGTTATATGTGCTACAGGATCTGTATTAGAAAGGATTAAATAGTTCTGGGAAAACCAGACAATGTAAAGATGTATGTATGTGCCATCCCTCTTCCTGTGAGTATGAGGGACACTCGTTTGCTGTGTCAGAAGGATGGATTCCCCATCGCCTTTCTGACAAGAAATGGACACGCACCTCAGGTTTAGCTCTGCTGCACCCTGGCCCTGTAGGCCCTTTACTTGGCTGGTTAAGAACTGAGTTCAGTGGGGTTGGTTCCCAGATCGTTAAATCATAATAAGCAAATCACTCCTCCATTCCTTCTGTAAAGCAGAAATGGCAGCTAAGCTTTAAAAACTTGGTGTGAAAAGTTCTGTGTTGGCGTTTCGTATTGGTGTTGTCAGTGGGGGCCTAATACGTCACTGAGTGCAGGATTAATGGTCAGATGTGCTGGGGACTTAAAGAATTGTCCTGAGGAGTGATGAAAGGCGAGGTGCAGTAACTAAAATCAGTCATTGACATGGCTGTGTTATAATGGTAGTAAATATCCTGCTTATAGAGCCCATAAAGTGAATTGCTCCAGTAGTGTCGTTTGATTTGTATAGCTTTAAACTCCCTCCGCTACTGCTCAAATAAAAGTGCATACATACTTTGTCCTCTGTTTAAGATGCTGTAGTACAGTGGATTTTTTGAAATCATGGCTTATTTTCTACTTTGATGTATATATTTATTTGCAACATTGTGAAATATGAAATCATTTATATTGGTAAATGTAGGCAAACTCCCAATATTCAGTTTTTCGTCAGTAACCTGCTGTAGGGATCTGACCCACCTTTTCCTTAAATGCATCTCGAATTTATAAAAAGGAGATTAGTTATCCTGGCTATTTACATGAGCTTTGGGACGCGTTGAATGTGCTACTGCCAGTGTTTGTTGCTACTGTGGTAGACCAGCTGAAAGAATGTGGTTTATGCTGCAAACTGACAAGCCTCCATGCTTGTTAAATAAGTAAGCAATATCACGAAAATAGTGAATGTAGCAAGATCTCTTCCTAGTCTCCCTAATGAAAATTGGCAGCTATTAGGATATTAGCATTTTTAAAATGCCTCTGGATTTGGGAGTTGCACTACTGTTTAAAACTTGATACTTTTAAGGAAGTGCGTCCTTATATTTAGCATGCTCTCATTTCAGAAAAGTCAGCATTGTAGTGCTCTCTCCCAGTTGTTATTATTTCTTGTGAATCCTTTAGAGAATTTCTTAAGCTTTAGAAAGTTCATCTAACTGTATAGTTAGCAACAGAGAAATATTTCACAAAATTCTAGTATTTCAGACAATATCATCACAACTGTCAGAACTATCATTATATCATACCTTTCGGAGTATATCTATTTTAGGGCCTCTGAGATCAGCCTTTTTTTCTATACTGCAATGAAACTTTTGTAGCAAATAGTTCCTAAGTGACATTTCAGCTGCAGTGATCTATTTTTCTTTGTTAACTTTGGTGTTGTTGAACCACATTTAAACCAGATTGAATGATTGTGTGAATGAGGCTTTACTATTTTTTTCCAAAGTACGAGTACTTCTTCCTCTTAAGTGTATAATTAGAAAAAAAATCATACTTAACTCACATGAAGTGCTTTGTTTTTTTCACCCACCTACAAACTGAGGTATGTTTTTTTTGCTTCTGAACATTTTGAAAACACAGGTACCTTACAGAGATGTTCTAGGTTTGTGCAAGCTTAAGAAGTGGGTTTAAGATCCCACAATACAGGCTCAAATTCATGTTATATGCTCTAGCTCAGTTGTATTTAATTTATATTTGTTTATAATTATGAGACTGGGAAATCATATTAAAATGTTTTGATCAATTGAAATAGAGGATTTTAGTAAGAAGGGACTGTTCTGTGAGCACTCTCGCTTTTGGTGCAAGTAGCCTGGGGATGGGATGCCAGAGGGAGAGATGATTCCCAAGAGTAAGACAGACTCAAGCTGATGAGTCCTGCCAGACCTTTGAACAGCTGATGCAGCTGGAGATGTTGAAGTGTTTCAGGTGCCTAGTCCAAACATGTCAAAGAATCAGTATGGTGAGACTGGTGCATAAACTAATAGAGCAGAAAGAATTGTTTCCATTGGAATAGGAATTAGCTGTGTGTAAATTTACACAAAGTTAAACCTCTGGCCAGCTGTGGTTTATGCAGACCTTTTCCAGCCCCTGGAAGCTGCACGGCAGGACAGCCTGCATTCAGCTGCCTCCATCCCCAGGTGGGATGTCAAGCACATGTCATGAGGAGAGCAGTGCTAAATCAGTGATGACTTAAACACAAATGATGAGGAGCTCGAACTTTCAGCAATGTAGTGATACAAATGCAACTACTATACAGGACACATGCAAAAATAGCATTAGCTGAAATTTATGATTCTATATTACCACCCTCAGTCTATAATGAATTAGCTGTAAAAGTCTGTTAAATATATGAAAGTCCTAGTAGGACCTCTATTTTGTCTCCTCTACAAGTGCAGTGTCTTTCTGTCTTTACTGTCATTTGCCACAACTAGGAAATTCTTCATTTCTTGCTAGCAGATGCATAGCGATGAGCTTTGTCTTGGCTCTGTTTGGCACTACTTTCTACATGCATTATGAAAGCATTGTGTTTAGGCTACTAGTACAGAGTGTTAAAGGTGGTGTCCTGTTACCTGAGTTCAAGACATAGTTTGTAGGCTTATGGCCAGTTTACTGCTGGCTTTCTAGTAGTGAAAAGTATTAATTTACATAACCACCAAATGCCTTGCAGAACTGTTCTCTTTTTTAGTCCTCGTTCAAGTAACCAAAAGGGACACACAGTGATCGACATTACAGTTAAGTACCTCTGCTAACAGTACCATTAAAGCTGTGTACAGCCTTTTTGTAGCCATTAGGATTTTTACTGAGATTTTTTTCCCACTAAAAGTAATTATGTAAAAATCTAAATTTTGTAATTATTCTCATAAATTTGTTGTTTTTAGAAATTATAGCATAACAATATATTAATCTGAAGATTTTGTCTTGTATTTTTTAGAACTCCTTCTGATTTGTATTTGGTTTTATTATTTATTCTCAAACATTGTCAGATTAAAGTAATATTTGCCTGTTTTTTATGTACAGCATTCTGATGCAAATGAATAGCAAAGAGTTGAAACAGTTCTGAGCTACTTTGAATGAGAAGGTATTACATGTGATTTGCTAACATGAGAAAAAAATGCTGTTAGATCTGCCTCAAGTGCAGAAAGGTATACTGTAAATTCAGATTTCTTGTAGTTTGTGGACTAGTACTTCCTTACGTAAATAGATAAGTTCTTAATTTCTACCTTTTGTAATTTCTAAGTTGTTTTTGGGTGGGCATGGAACTGTTTTGCGCTGGCCAAAGTATCTGAAGATCTCTTCCAAAGAGGTAGGATTTAATTTCTTAATTGCTGGGAAAGCAAATTGAGTGTTTGGAAGGCTGGACTGACCAATCTACGGACTTAAATGGTAAAGTTTCTGCTAGGCAGACTCTATAAAGTATGTGAAATACTGACTAAAGCAGAAATTATATATTGGGTTAAAATTAATAACATTTTAAGAGCATGATAAAAATAGGTGGTCCTGCTATTTCCACAAATAGCAGGAGACAGCTCGCGCTGTACTTGTTCACAGCATGTATGCAAATGTCATTTTTTTGTATTTTATTCTCACATACGTAGGATGTTTGAAGGAAGTGCCAGAGGGAAATATCCATCATTTTGATATGGGGGGTACATTCTTTTTGAAGGAGAAAAGAAATAGAGTTAACTTAAATATTCCAAATCTTTGGACATCTATATATAAGCACTGTTTTCAGGCATAATAGAGAAGTTGTTACTTAACTGAGGGGAAAAAACTCTCCCATTTTTTTCAGATAATTTCTCATTAAATTGCTGTGATCAAAACAGCAATCCATCCAAATGCTTCAGGTTCCTCTCCAGCGTAGCAACTGCATACCGACAAATATCTGTAACATTGACCTTTGGTCCAATGTAGAGGCCATGGTTGCTGTTTTTATGGAGGTGGCATTAGCAATTCCCATTCTCCTCCTGGAACCTGCATCTTTGACATAATACCAGCTTAAAAATTTTGGGTTTCCGAGCAGGCCAGCGCTCAGGGCTGAGGCCAAGCGGCAGCGAGGGGCGCGCGGGCCAGGCCGCCGTCCCCCGGCCGCCCCTGCGCTGCCGGCTCTGGCCTGGGCAGCCGCACGCGCTCCGCGGTCCCCAGGCCCTTGGCAGGAATCGGCCTCCTCAGGAGTTTGCACTCTGAATTAAGGAGATACAAAAGGTGCAGTTCTGATAAAGCAGGAAAGGCAAGGATAGGGATGAAGAACAGATGTGGAGAGGCAGCGAGGAGAATCAGAGGGAATTACTTGCTCTTACTTTAGGTTAGGTTCTCTGAAATGTGATTAATTGCTGTCCTGTGCAAGAGCTGGCACGTTGCTTGGGGAGAATCTCTCTTCGTTTCAATAAAAATGCACATAATAAAGTTAAGGTCAGAGTTCAACTCCGATTTTAGACTATATGTCATCTTAAACTAAAGTATAAAACCACTCTTCTAAAAGTGTTTTCAGCTCCTCAAACCATACGTTTTAAAGAAGAAGATACCTGAAGCATCCTCCTGTATTTCTTCTGTAATTAGGCTTCAGTTAAATCTTTACCTTTTGTCCACACTGTGCTGGAATCAGTGAACCTGGCTGTAATGCAGTAGCCATTTTTATTTGCTTTTTCTCTTTTACTTGGAATGTCCTTTCCCTCTGTATTGTTTTGATGGGGATAATATTAAAAATTTTCAGTTGATACACAGTTACTCAGCAATGGTATATGAGAATCCATGATTTTGGCCTGTTTTCATGTAGTCAAGAAGTAATGACTGTAGATGGAAGAAAGTATGTTTCTAGCTATTGTGGAATGAGTATAACTCAGAGGATATGATTGTGACTTGAAAACTGTACAATTTTATCATTTACTTCAGGGAGAATCAGACTGAACAGTGCACATTTGCAGCCATCAAACCAGTAGTTCTGTTCTTATCTCAAATCTTAAAAACCAATGTGTCCTTACCATCACACACCCTTTCTGGGCCTAAATCAGTTTAGCCTTCCTATTTCCAGATCAATTTATGGCAGTTATTCATGTGTACATGCAAAATAATAGAATTAGGCAGGTCTCAAAGTTTATACAGCTTCCCTTCTGTTCAGGTGAAGGAGTCAGTGGTGTTTTGACATTTAATTCCATGTAGAGTAGGTAAATAAATTGCCTTGTTTTGTACAAAGAAATTTGATTTGAAAGTCTGTTTGAACTCAATTAGTTTCTTTAAATCTGCTGATAGTTCTACCCCTAGATTCAGCTTCCTATAAAATAATGCTCTCTTGTGCTTGAGACCCAGCACTTCTGGCCAGACTTCAGAACCTGCAGAAATAGGAATCTACCCAAGTCAGCGCTAAAAGAAGATTTAGCACAACACAACTCAGCCTTGGAGTGGCGGCAGAGCCTTGAGACAAGGCGGCTTTGCTTGAAGTTAGGCAAAGCAATCTGATTTTAAAAATAGTTATGTCCATGTTATTTGACAAATGCTACTGTGCCATGTGTCGAAGCACTCCCTATGCGGTTATCATGTGAAAATGTAATCCTGTAACTCATGTGAGATGGAAGCATGCAGGTGTTCTTTGTGATATTCTGTAATTTTCTGTAAAAGCAGTGTAAAAAGAATTTTACACTTACATAAAGGAAAGTGGGAAGACCAGTCCTGTCAAAATCCAATTGTGACAATAGGATGCCTGTTTAGGAGGAGGTAGTTCTGTCTGGGAAGCACTCATAATATAATATAAATACAATAGAACGTAATATAATATTTACTTGTTGTAGTAATTGATCCTCAGTATTCTGTGTATGAAAAGCTATCTGCAGCTCTGAGCAGAGATTTATTTAGCTTAATATCCAGTCTGTGATGATACCAAAGGGTAAAGGCCTCTCTGGAGATTAGAGGCCCAAAATTAGGTGTAAAATGAAGCTGATATAAGTCAGTGCCCAGTACTGGGATTGTCCTAAATTGGTATTACAAGTTGATATTGATATTCCAAGTTTGATTTTACAGATGTTGGTAGTGAGGACCTGACAGGGTTGTGCTGTTGGATGTCAGGAACTTTCCTAGGGTATCTGAGCACTGCTTTTGCAGGACTGCAAACAGTGCTAAGGTGGCTGTCAAGGAGGAAGAGCTCTTCACAGTGGAAGCATTTAGAGTCCAAATATAGTAGAAAAACAAAACAAAAAACCAAGATTAATACGATCCAAGAAATGATCTGACTCTCAGAGTCGGACTGTGTGGCTGACCAGACAACTATACTCTGGGAAGCAGAGACTTAAGATTCTAAATATGATCAAAGGATTATATTTAGGGAAAGACAAATGGATGTTAAATAAGCAATTGAAACACTAAACAGAAATCCAAATATGATTAAAACAAAAACAAGGACAATGAGACACAATTTAATAAAGACTGCTCAGGAGAGAGCACCATACTGCACTGAGCACATTTTCAGCAGATTGCTCTCCCGGTGACAAGCGAGTTTCTCTCCTCATACTTCTTCCAAAGCAAACGGGAGTGCCTAACTCACTACTGTGGTGGTTGCCCATTGTTTCCTTATTGTACCTGAGACTCACCGTGACAGCAAATACATATTTTAAATCTATTTTAAAGGCTAAAAGCATATGTCATCTACATTCACTTTCCATAAAGCATTGTTAGTTCTGCTTGTAGATTCTGGGCTACGAATCCAAAGCAAATTCTCCATGGATACTGTTAAGTGTAATATATTCTTAGTATCGATACTGTGTGTGGTAACCTACTGTT
>JAVCKT010096683.1:0-12712 GCA_032273925.1 Rhynchotus rufescens | reverse complement strand
TAATGTTCCAGTTAGTAAAAATGTTATATATAGGGAGAGATGTCTTATTTGTGAGGCAATGTTTACACGGTGATATTTTTTTGAACTGAGAAATTGATCTGAAAGGCAAAATAATAAATTCAATTGTAGCTCTTTGCAACAAGATTTCTTTTAAGGCTCACTTGTTCTTAGGTTTTTAATTTTTTTTTCTTGTCCTTATCTCTTCTTTTATATTTTATAGCCAAAAACAAAACAAATCAAAATGAATAGAGTGAAAGAGAAAATAAAACCAATTTCATAGCAATTGTTATAACTTTCCAAGACCAAAGGGTAAATATCTGTACTGAAAAATACCACCTTTACAAAAATATCAGCCCTTCTTACTTTCATGAAAATATATATTTACCTCAATTGCTAATGCATGATTACTGAAAGTGGTGACTGTTTAAATATAGTTTACCTTATCTACCACTGTGTAACAACATTCACTCTGTTTTGCAGTTCCTAGTTCAGAAGTTTCTAATAAAAAACCTGCAGCTGCCTAGAATTTTGCTGTTTGTAAGTAGTAAACTTAACTCTCAGACCCCAAGCAAATGGAAACTGGATCTGTTCTGAGCAAACAGACTAATGCCAAAGCCTCTGAAAACACTTTACAGATGTAAATATCCATTATTTGCCATTTGTTCTGCCTAGGAAGGAGCAGAAAGGTCCCCTTTCCTGGGGCAGTGGTGGCTGTGTTGGTCACTTGTGACACAGCCGTGCTGGCTGAGAACAGGAACAAACTCTGCTCCCTTTCGATATCTCTCACTTATTTAGCCTAAAGCACCATTCCCTGCCACATGGGAGGCTACATATGTCTAAGGTCACTTAAGGGAATTCTGTTCCTTATTAATGAGAGCTGTTTTAAAATAAACCTGCCTGTGTCTAAGAGAGTGCCTGTGTGTAAGAGAGTGAGTTAAGCAAGGTTATAAAAATCTCAAAATAGGCACGGCACCCATTTTTACTCCACTTCGCTCCTCCTCCAGCAGAAAAATGTTGTAAATAGGATTTTTCCCTGTGGACTTTGATGCTCATATCCTAACCTCCAAATTAAGGTTACAGTTTGTGGTATAGGTGAAAAGCTGCGTCTTCAAATGACGTATATTATGAAGCAACTCAGCACTCTCCAGATTTAATTTTGACAGGCAAGAACAGGTGGATGCCACACAGTTTAACCTTGGAAAGATGACCCCGCATGCCTATTAATTTACATTTGATAGCTGCAAGATAAAGTAAAGAATAATTAAGGAACTTGTTGAAGGGGCACAGGGTCTTCAGGTAGAGCCAGGAATGTGCTGACACAGAAAGAGGCCACGAGGTTTACGTTGTTATTTTATTTTTTCCTAAGACCTTCAAGAGATTGTAAAGCTCTGCAGTAAAAATATGGCCTGTGATAACCTGTGTCTAGTGTTTCATTGTGATACCAATAAATTAAAAGGCGAGTGGCTGATCCTAGTTTACTACATGATACTGTGAGTCTCGGCATGACTCTATCAGAGGCCAGGGCAGTGTCACAGAGACAGAGTGCCAAGCAGGTGAACTTGGAGGTATTTTGTCTTGCAAAATTTTGAAATGAATTTTTCCCCCTGCAATCAATCTTGAAAATATGGGCAAACTCAGGTTTTAATAACATTTTTTCTTCCATTCTTTTTGTGCCAGGGATCACCCATGCTCATCAGTACCAGGTACACCTCCTTGTTCTTAACAGGACTATTGCAGCTTGTCTGTTAAGCATCCTATCTGCTCCCCTGTTTTGCTGTTAGCAGTAGCAATGGAGGTAGATGAGCATTGTCTACCAAAAAGCCTGCACTTGCTAGTGCAGGCTAGGAAGACTGAGAATTTCCTCCTTTGTTTTGATCTCATCTATTCTTTGGCTAATAAATTATTAGGTTATAAAGAGTATAAAGCAGTAAACCCTGGTGTAGAATAGACTTTATCTGTGTGGTCTGTTTTGTGGCTGGGCAGTTTTATTTTGTTATGCTAAGAATGAAAAATAAACTCGGCTTCCCAGGAAATGGGGAAATTTGTTCTTAACAACCAGTGAGTCTGATGTCTCTGCTATTGAGAACAAAACTGGGGTCTGCTGGGCTGTGCCTTCTTCCTTTCTGGTAGCTAACTTCTTCCCTTTTCCATTTACTCTCTTGGGCTGCAGCCCTCTACATTGCACAGCCTGGACTGCGCATGTGGATTGCTTTACCCTCTCACTGTTATGAGGAGAAATGCCTGTTATGACCCTTTTGGTCACCTTCAAATTACCTTGTCAGGAGACACTTCTTCTCCTTTGTTGGGTCACAGCCCATCCATTACAACTGACTCTGCTCGGTAGAGTAGTGATTTTCTAAGAGCGGCGCTTGGCACTGGAAAGCCTCCTTCCCCAGGGGTTTGGAACGTGCCGAGAGTGACTCAGAAACACCTGAATCACACCTGAATCACAAAGGAAAGGCTATATTTATACTTCCTCTCACTGAAACCTTCATTTTTCCATGCAAATCTATTAAGTTGCAACCAGGTCTGTTATCTCAGCCTGGGGGCCTCTTGCTCATTTGCTCTGTTGCGTCTTGTTTTCTTTGCCTTGCTTTGCATCCTGGATATTATGGATCCCCAGGATCTAATGATCTATAGCTCCCCAGGAGCCAATGTATAAGGCAAATAATATGTAACTGACTGTTGATGTCCTTTGGTGCCCCCCACCTTTTTTTCTGTAACTGGAACACTTCGCAGACATAAAACTATATAATGTGAGTGAACAAACCTCCCTACATGTCAGTAATGTGGATTTTTTTAAAAAATCTTTTTTTTATCCCCAACTCATGGGCAAAAATTTCATCTATTATAAAGTGTCATAGTTCTGCAAAGTTCATTAACAGGATGCCAAGATAGATCTGTCTTCCTGCCCATAAATCATTTCCTTATTAATAGATCATTTAATATTAAGACTTTCGTGTTAATTTAGGGCACAGATATGACTTATTTTAGCCTTTCCATGAGCCCTGGTACAAGGTGACATTCTCATTGAGCTTAGTTGTTTTGGAGGTATTCATAGATTAAGGATATCTTCTTTATGGGGCTTCTAATTTAAAGTGAATATGATTTCCACTTAAAGAAAGAAGAATTGTTCCTCTGAGAGACCAAAAACCGTGGGAAGCAGAAGAGCTCTTTTCATCAATAGACAGGGTTAGCAAGAAATAAATGTGACAAACAAAAAAGGCAGGAAATTAGAAGACACCTTCTTATGGAGTTTTTTTTGTATATAGGAAGATGCATTGATAGTCTACAGCTATTTGAAGTCCAAATACAGGCTATTTGAAGTACAGTCCAAAGAAATCCATAACGCATCCCAAAGTACAGGAGAATCTAGGGAGAAGTGAATGTAGAAATGAATGAAATTTTAAGGCATTTGGTTCATTTGTAAAATCTCTTGGCATCCAGGCTTGCAGGATTTTGTGCTATGACTTTAGTCAAAAGAAAAGGCAGTTCTGGGGTCACAGATCTTCCCTCTGTGCATCATCCATGCATTATCCCTCTTGCCTCATCCACAGGCTCTCCTCTGGGGCAGAAGGAGATGCCAGGTAGGTCTGTCACCTCACATTTGAGATGTGGCTCTGTAAGTTACTTCAGCCCCAGAAAGGCTGATTGTGAGGAGAGTTGAGCACAGGAGGGCTGCCATGCAGACCAGGCCATTGTTAATTTTCTAATATGTAATAAAATATAATATCTAAAAGTATCTTTGTAAATTACTGTGGCCAGTCTGGAGGAAAGCAAAAATGTTTTTAAAATACAAATTTTCAAAACTCTTTCCATAGAATGAATATACTTAGCGCTAAATTTCTGCTTTAAAAACATCTCCAAAGTGCATAGAAGTGTATGGGATTAAATTTAGTGACATGAAGCCCTGACATGCTCTCTACTTAAGGAATAGCAATTGCATAGAGGGGCAGCAGCAAAAAAGTGTCTCAAGGGAGGTGTAACATTTGTCTTTGATGGGGGAAAAATAATCTGACATGCAGCAGAGATAGTAATGCTTCTAGCTGCTTAGAGAGCAAGGGAGCTCCCTTTTCCATTTTCTCTGTGACTTGTTAAAAAGACTCGTGAAGGAAGTTTAATATGTTAAGAAGCTGAAAGCCCTCCTGCCTCCACGCTGCTGAGCCCAGGGAAACAGTGGCCCCTCCAAGCCCCTCAAGATCATAGGTGAAGGTAAATGAAGCAACACACATTTATGTAGTGGAAAAAAAGAAATAAAGGCAGCACTAGATGTTGCTGCACTAGGCATGGATTCCTGCAAAATAGCTTCAGGAAGCTGGAGGAAGCTGGTGCCAGGAGTATTGATTCATCAGGGGACATCACAAGGACAAGGCTTGTCAAGTGGGAGCTGCAGTGGGGCTGCAATGTGCTCCTCTGTCCGACAAAACGTTACTAACTAGGCAAGTCAGCTGCTTAGGCAGCTTATTTTCTTCCTGTCTATGGCATTCTCCCCTTTAGCCATTTAATTGGTCCTAACACACACATTTAATTGGTCCTAATTTTCCATGGTTTGTGTGAGAAGCCAAATAGAAGAGGTCACTGTGCAAGAGACCAGATTACCTGAGTCTCTTCTATAACATAAATGTAATATGGCCAGTGCAGAGCAGCCTTTGCAACCTTTCATTATTTTGCACATACAGCTTTGGAAATCCAGTTATTACTGTTACTGCTACACCTCAGTAAGACATGCCGAACTGCAGCCGGTTCTGCCTTTTGGATAAAACAGAATAATATCACAGCATCAATGGCTAGAAATCATCACAATCCTTTCTCAAGAACATAGAGAAAGCTAAAATAGAGGATTATCTGTCTCACCTATTCCAGGGACTTCATAGTGAGCTCCAGCCTGGCTTTACCAAGGCAGTGAAAATATTTGATGCATGGTATTGTTACAGGGAGCCCCATGGTTATTCACCTGCAAGGGAAAGATTCCGTTTGAAAGGAATTTTGAGAAAAGTGCTCAGGAAACTTACCGTGAAACATCTCTCTGTTGTGTTTGGTCTTGCTATTTTGTCCTGCTTAGCTCAGTGAAAATTTGCCACTGCTGATAAATAAACTGTTCAGAAACCTCTCATCTCATTAAGTTCTTTCTCGGGAATTGCAAAGGGACCTGGGAACCCTCTGAAAGGCTTGAATCTCTCTTAAAAATGGTTTTGTGGAAAATACTTGTGCTTTTTAAGCACATTGGCAAGATCAACAGATCACCTGCAAAGTCACAACCCAACTGTGAATGAGGAATGGTACTCAGGTGCAGAAGACCTGAGTAAAAGAGTTGAGATATTATATAGCCATAAAGTAATACAGTTTAGTAATACAGTCTTAGAAATGTATAGTCGCACATTGCAGGAAGGCATGGAAAAGAAATCTGCATTTGGCTACTTGACCAGCTTTCTTGTAGCAGAACAGTTGATGATGAGGAGCTAGTAGAGGAGAGTAGAAAGGAGCTAGTAGAAAAGAGCATTTGTGAGTGGAGCTGCTCATCTACCTCATGTAGCTTCAAGGAGGAATTGGTAAGAGGAGCTTTAAAATTGCAAGAGCACTGTTTTTCTGATGTTACATTTCCCCAAAGCAGATGGAGATCTGAGTGCTGTTAGGATTTTCAAAAACTAGACAGGGTTCATTATCTGGGGTGTACCATGGCTCCTATCTCAAGAAAAAGGTGTTGAATTAGTGTGTCAAGGCTTTCTGGTTCCACCTCCATAGACAGCTGCTTACTTTGTTTCCAAATATTTAAGAGAAGCTATTTTTACACAGACTAAATAGGACTGTATTTCTTGACATGCTGTGAAGAAAAGGATTGGGGAAAGCCAGGAGTGTAGCTAGTGTCTTAAACGGATAAGTCCTCATGGGAGGTGTCCTCATAGTGTCCTCATTCATAGAATGTATTGGAATTAAAATGTAATAAAAGCAATATAGTGTAATATGGTAGAATTAACAAATAGGGCAAAACACATCAGATGAATTTAAGCCCACGTGATGTCTCTGCAGAATACATCAGAGGATCTTACTGCCTTAATGGTGAGAGGGGTTGCAGCTGGGAGAGAAATGGCTAAAAGGAACCCCCTCCTTGCAGACCCTCGAGGCAGTGAGGAGTGATTTACTGTCCTGTGCAAAATTTGGCTGTCTTTTCTGCTGCCTAGTGTTGTCTTAGGGCCCATCCCACCCTTGGCTGTGCCTGAAGGGTCCCCTCAAGGCAAGAACCCTAGAACTGGCATGAGGATTGAGGCACTTCTTCCCAGGAAAAGGCAGCTCTGAGCAGTGAGTCCACTGTCAGAAGGTTCTAATTTGTGGGATCCGAGATCACAGGGCAAATATTTACATCATGTTATAAAAAGCAAAACAAAACCCCTGAAAATTATTAATGTAATGAATGTAATTCACCACTCAGATGGTGTGCAAGGATGAGCTTTAGCCAATGCTAAAGGTTTTGCCCTCTTGTGTTATCTATTGTCTGGCCTCAGTTGTTTGAGGCCGCAAATAACCCAAAGCGGAGCCTATGGTAAACACCTTGTGACTTTCTGTTCATGACCTTCCTTTTCTCTGTTCCTCACTCAATGCCCTGTTCCTGGCTTGGCTGTCTATGTAAATGTAATCACTCTATAATAAATATACATAACAGAAATTGATGTAACTTGGTTTCTTTTTCCCTCCTTTTTATCTTCTTCCTTCTTTCTTTTCCAGTACTGTTCTGACGTTCCCTATATCATTGCATGTGTTTTCCTAGTTGTTTTTAACTCAGTGCTGCCCGCAAATCCAATGAAAGATGTATATCTCAAAACTTTACTGCTTTGTATTAAATCTTACAGTGTGTCATTTACTGTTTTAAAGTTATTACTTTGAACAGAATGGACTGAAAAAAATGCTGCTGGCCTAAAGTGACATAACTTTTCTATATCTCATTACTTGATTAGGAAAAGCAACCAAATAAATCTTGTTGTCACTGCTGTCACTCTGAAACCACTATTGCAGTATGCTTTCATTTTACTATTTAGGACTAGTGCTATGCTAAGTTCTATTTTAAAGTGTAGCACAGTGATTCCTTACCTTGAATTGAAATAAGATTAAGAACAGATGTTAACTATCTAGTCCATATAATAATTTATAGTTGTGTATGGTAGCTATCACCTGCTAAAACCTGACCAAATTCCTCAGTATGAGCACACTAACTCTAGTGAAAGGATTCTTTACTCTTGAAAAAAAAAACAGGCTTTAGCTGAAACTAATATTGAAACTGAAGTAGAAGCATAGGCCTCAACAAGGACTGGAACAAAAATAAGCTCTGGAAATGACTTTAGATGTTTTCTAGTCGAGGAAGCTATCAAATGTTCCAGTTGCATACTTTTAAAAATAAAACTGCAAGATTTACTTTATCAGTACTTTTTATTAAAGTAAAAGGTACTTTTTGTTAAATTAAAAGTAAAAACAAAAGAACGTACATTTTAAGATGATGAAATTAATTAAAGATCTCCACTCCTTAAAACTGTGCTTTTACGCTTGCCTTTCAGATTTAGAAAATGACGTTTTCTGTGTCTGGGATTTGAGGGATAAAGCCATGTTTTGCTGCAGTTCCAGAAGACAAATAAAGACTCTTTTGAAAAAAAAAAAAAGAAGAAGAAAATGTCCAGAATGTGGTCCTGCCTGTCAGTCTTTTCTTTTTAGATTATGCTATTGGGTAACCAATAGCAGGGAGAGCAAAGAAGCCGCCTCAACCTCAGCCCAACAACAGTTCCCAAGCCAAAGACCCTGTGAGCTGCATATTCCGAGGAGGTTTGTTGTGACTAATGCAAACTGATAGTCCTTGCAGGGGATGTCACAGCCTGCAGGCCATGCAAGTCCTGTTGTTTCCAGGGAGCCTCTGGAAGACGGTTTGGTTTGAGAAGATCTGCTAATATTCCCTCTCTGCAAGAGAAATATATGCCGGCAATAACAAATGTGGAAAAATTCTGTCATGGCATCCATGCGTGTTTTAAATACATAGATCAAGGTTGAAAACAATCTTTGCTTTTCTTTCTTCTGTGTGTGAGTATGTATGTGTGTGCTAAAACAGATAAATAGCAAATAAGACTGCAGACCTAGTGCTTTTGTGTTAGAACATGTGCAGTGCTGTCAGTGGCACTGCTTGCTGCAGCAGCGCCTGAAATGGTGTGAACTTCTCTTTTGGTGTGTCGATCTCATTTTTTAGTGTGGTCATTTATTCATCCCCATCCCTCTTACCAGTGCCTTTTTCTCTCCCTTGATGTTGTTTCTCCTAAAGAATTCACAATATAACAAATAAGCCATTACCAAATGCATAACCTGTTGCATTGCTGCTGGTGGTGGAGACCTGAGCAGCCTCACAGCTTCCCATGCAGTTGCTGGTGGTAAGAGGATGCTGATAATAGTAGAACTCCTCTGGAGTAGTGGGGAGATGTGAGGTGCTCTTCGAGGAGTCCTGCTGTGAGAAAATGCTTGGACGACAGCAGGGAGCCCAGTATTTATTAGTTTATAGGTACCATGTAGGAGAAAGGTGCATGTGCAAGGCTGAGGGAAGAAGGGAAAGAAACGAATGAATGAATGAATGAAAAGATGGTATCCAACATGGGCTTTGGGGCATATAGTATAATAATAACAAATACAATATTAACTCTACAATACATCAAACCAGCCTCGTTTCATGCACTGTATTCTCCAAGAAATAGAATACTCTTCAAAAGAGTTTTAAACGTTGGCAAAATTGGTTGAGGAAGGAGGTGCTCAATTCACTTGAAAATAGGTTGGTATGGATATTATAAGAATAAGCTCAGTGAATGTTGATGTATTTCCATCCTTGCTAGGTTTGCTTTCCAGAAGACTTCATGGTTTGTCCTGGTGTGAATTTTTGTATTTTAAGATTTCCTTAAAGATCTGCAAAACAAGATTTGGCAGTTACAACTACTGCCCAGTGATACAGGTTGCTGATACTTGATGCTGTTTTACTTTAGTTCGCTAATTTAGTCATCTTGTTATTAGAAAGCAGGAGCTTTTAATCGGAAAAAGATTGTAATTAAAGGATTTGGGCTAGAAAAAAGTATGTTAGTGACTAATTCTGTGTTTAGCACACAGGAAAAGTGACAGTTATTTAATATAAATCTCTTCAAAACCTTTCTGCACTATTTAGCTGTAGAAAGAAACAATACTTTTTAGATTTTTTTTATCTGAAACAGTGGAAAAGTCAGTCTTTTAATCAAAAAACAAACTAACTGAAAAAAAAAGCCAAAAAGCATGGCTTAAGATAAAAATGTGAAATAAAGATAAAAATGTGATACTTGATGGGAACTGCAGCAACCGCCTCAGGTGCATGGGCTCAATAACAGGCTGAGGTCCCTGATGGGACAGAGTCTCCCACTCCCCAGGGACACTTTCTTGGATGAGCTCTGTGGCCGGAGCCTTGCCCATCAAGCACTGCAGCAACATTGCAGGTAAAATAACACAAAGTCTCATTTATTGATTTATTTGCTTCATTTTTGCTCTGAAAGGAAGCACAAGAGTGGCAGAAATTAAGTGAGCTAAGAAGACATGCATGTATTAATGTGCAAAAAGAGATCATGCAAATAGCAATGCATGCAGGTTGCAATTTCATTTTACCATTCAGCAATATTTAGCTTTCAAATTCACAGTTCCAGAGTAAGTCTTGTATTAAGGAAAAAGAATGAAACTATCCCTAATTACAAAAATGTTTTTCTTAAAAATCCAATATAAAATTACCAATCTGCTTATCATATTTGTACAAAAAGAAGCTGGATTATAAATTTATCTCTATGAATAATCACCTGTATCTTGTGTTTGTTTTTAAAAGCAACAGTTTGCCAGTTGACTGTGAATGGCATATACTGTTCTTTTTTTTTTTCTGTTAGTTTGCTATTTTGGTGAAGCATTACTTTGTTTCTTAGAAGTGTTTTGGTATGGCTGCATTTGTTACAGATGCTAAGAGTAAAAGTAATTCAAGATGATTGAATTAGAGGATTATTGTAAGCATACTGCAAATGTCACTGTGATGGAATAACAAACTTTAAATTAATGAGCCACAGACATCTGTTATTTTCTGAATTGTTACTATTATTTTACTGCAGTGAAGAGATTCTTGTTTTTCTGTAGCATTTTTAGGTTGTTTAGTACCATATGGGCATCTTCAGATGTTTGGGGAAAAGTTAGAATAGAGTCAGTTCGATGCACAAAATCTGAATCTGAATGATTTCTTTGATCTCCCTCTGTTGCTAATGTGCATTAGGTATGGTCTGTTCATCCAGCAGCGAGAAAGAAACTGGGCAACACTTTTATCTGTGTGTCATATAAGACACTGGTTTTGGTTGTACAGTTGTGAAAACATTTAGTGTCTCCCTCAATAATTCATTTGTTTGCAAAGTGTCAGCACTGTAAGCTTCAGGTGAATCAGAGATTACACGTTAGGGCCAGATCATGGTGCCTTCACACTGGAGTTGTTCTCCTGATATGGGTATTTGTAAAGCAGTTGAGCTTCTTGTCCCCATTATTCAGCTCTTTTTATGGAAATCTACTACTACCAGTAGGAGTGGACCATCCATCCCATTTCTGTTGTGATAGCTGGCAGTAATTGCACATGGGACAAGCTAGGGGTGTGAGGCAGGAAGAACCTATGACTCTAAGATGCTCTTCATGTGCTGGAAAACAAGAGGCTGCCTGTGCAGGCATGTGGGATGTGCTGGGTCGTGCATGAGGTGCGGCCAGGCTTAGGGTTGTGCTGCGGTGATGCCTCAGTGATTTACAGTCCTCTGATTCATACGACAGAATCAAATTCCACTAGAGTAAGTGAAATGCAAAGTGTTGCCTTCTTTCTACAACACCTATCTTTAGGCATCGGAATGATACTGAAACAAAAACAAGTGTAAGCCCTGTCATGAGGGATGAGGAAGCCAAGCATGTTTTGCTGAACTGACAAGCTGGGGAATCAAGAGACAACTTAATTGGACAATCGGTTCATAGACTGGATGAAGTCCTAAGTTATGCGAATGACAAAGCTATCAATTCTTTCTTGTTCGTTCTTCTTCTTTCTTGTTTGTTCCTCTTTCTTTATCTCTCTCTCTCTCTCTCTCTCTCTCTCTCTCTCTCTCTTTCTAGTGTGGTATTTCTTGCAGCAGAACAGCACATTGTAATTAGAGGTTGGGTTTTCCTGCTTTCACAGCTCAAGGGAAGGACTAGACTCTAATTCCAATTGACGCAGCACAAATTAATTGCACTTAGTGCAGCTTGAGAAATTCTTTGCAGCTCACATTTCACTCTGTATTTTTCATCAGTTGTAAAGAACTGTTAAAAAATGGCTGTCTCATATCAAGGAAATAAAATTCTTAGTTTTTTTCACCTCCCTCTCTTTTCTCCTTGTAGTCATTTTTCTTCTATTTGCTTCTCATTGGCCTCCTTCGTGGCTTGTAGGCAGGTTGCTAATGAACAGAGCAGATAAGCCTCCAACAGCGCTGCTGTGAAGCAGCTGTAGTCAAATGATTGGCACCACCACAGAAGTGGTGCTGCTGGGGCTCCCATGTACTGCCTCAAAAAATGAAGCTCTGAAACCCTGCAGAAGGCAGGAAATAAGAGGAAGGCATGGAACAGGAAACTTCCCTTTTTTAAAAAAAGAAGGTTTTGAGGATGCAAATAAAAGTCATTTGTATGTTCTTCAGCTCAGGATTTAAAACATTATTGTGACGGTCCTTTGAAATGTTACAAGAAATCTTTTTTTGTTACAATACTTAATCTGAAATCACTAGATTAAAACAAATTGGTATTTAATATTTAGAGAAAACGCAAAACAAACAAACAAATAAAAAAGTTTTTTTTAAATAGAGCGATAGGAGATTTTAGTCATAAATGTGAGTCATAATCTTTCTCAAAGATTCGGGGGCAGGTTTTTGTTTGTCTGCTTTTTGATCTCTAATTTTTTTTTTTTTTTTTTTAATGTTGAGCTTGATCTTAGAACTGCTCTGTTTTTTGCTTGTCTTACAGACTTCTGTGGGAGTTCTGCTTCAGGTCTTACAAATAATAAGCCAACGGGACTAAGAAATGAATACATTTGGCATTTTAATTGCTGGTAGGAAGTTATGAGACATGAATACAATATACGAGGAAGGGAAAGCTGAATTCAGGATATGCACCTTGTTGTTTATGTGAGACTTAAACTGGTGTGACAAAACACAAGCTGGGACAATGCTTCCATTTTCTTAGAAACAATTTAAATATTATTTTTAAGTGATTAAATTCATTTTCTTTTAGTTATATGGCCTATGAGTTATATACAGATAACAAATCCAGGCTTTTCTTCATAAAATTAAACACCACAAGAATTGAAGACTCATTATCTAGTCTTAGCACCTATGAGTGAAATAGCTGTAAATATGAAATATCCCCAAACTTATAAGAACTGTCATGTGGGAGGCTGACATTTAGTTACTACTGAAGGAAGGGTAAGGTCCAAAGTATTTTTACCAGGCTACGGTTGTAAGGTTGACATGGAGTTTGATGGCTGGACTGCTGCAGCCATCTCCACCCAAGGAGAGGAGTATAAGCTCCCCAAATCAGAGTTGCTCTATTAACAGTCATGACTCCAACACACTCTCTATCCATTCTCTTGTAAATATCTAATTAAAAGTTAATTTAAAGTTATGCAAAAATACAAGGTTAGCATTAT
>JAVCKT010096682.1:0-12712 GCA_032273925.1 Rhynchotus rufescens | reverse complement strand
CTTCTTGTGAAAGCTAAAATGGAGGGCTTAAAATACGAACTGCCTGCACTGGTGTTTCCAATATTTATGCGAGAGGATCATTTAAAACTTGACTTTCCTCCACTCTATTTTACCTAATAACTGAACCATGCAGTCATAAAGCCACATTAGCTTACAAGAAAATACAAGCACAAATAATTTGGAGATGCAGGAAGAGACCACTCCTACGCACAAAATAGGAGTGGTCATCATTTGCCATTGCAACAAACAGCTCGAATTTAATCCTCTGCACAAAGTGTCAGGGACAAATTCACAGCCAAGGATTCAAAAGGAAATGAAATAGGGAACTCTTTCCACTAGAGACAGCAAGGGGGTTGAGAAAGGAGCAAGTTCTTGTGTTAGACTTATTTCTTTTCCCTTGCTAATAACAACACTCAAAATAATGCTGTCCCTTTGTACTTCTGTACAATGAGAAATAGAAATATGTATATATACACACAGCACACCTAAGATAGCAAAATGTTATATTTTGTATCCATTGTTCTTCTGTTGTCAGCTTCTCTCATCACGTACAAGAGAAAGGTAAAAGCTCTCCTGCAGAACCTGCAGGTAGCCCTTCTTCTACCAAGAGCTACCTCGGGCCTCTAGAAAAACATGTTCCCAAGTGACTCCCACTCTGGACACTGGTTGGTATCATTAAAATTGAAAAATTTTAAGCAATGAGATACTAAAGTCTCCTTTAGAAAAAATGCATTAGTTTCCCATCAACTATACTACCAAAAGTCATGCTGAGCTAAGAGAAGCCTCCAACAGAAAGTCCTTGGGCAAGAAACACCTTATTTGCTGTACAGCCTCTCTTCTTATTCACCACAGCATCAACACTGACATGTGGAGAATCAAGGGTGGAAGAAAGCAAGAGTTATTCAGATAGGGGTTAGGCAAATGAATTTGCACTGCTGAACTGCATTAAATTCAAGTAATTTCAGAAGAAATATCAAATTAATGTTGAATGAAAGACTGCCTCTGTAAACGTAAGGAGAGTTACCTTAAAAGTATTTCCAACTTTATGTCCTACATCTTCATGTAAAGCCCAACGCATCTTTTCTTACAGGCTCAACCTACAGTTTTTAGCAGCTGATGCTTTGGGAGCTCCACCATAACTCAGTGACACTTAGGAGTGCTTTTGTATTTGCTCTATTTCCTTGCACTCATACAAGATGTACAGTTATAAAACACCAAATGGAAAGCTCTTCAAGATCTCACATGTTCATAATGCTGCATGTCAGCTTTGAGTGCACTTGAGTACACATCAAAAGAAAGCAGCAGCACCCATTTGTATGCTGCTCCCCTCCTTTTATTTAGTTAATATTTTAATAATTAAATTAATTAAATTGAGGGAAAAGGTCTTGGGGCAAAATGCTTCCAGTAGGGGAGGTATTTTTCCAAAACTTCCATTCTGCTAAGCAAAGGTTCTTCCATGAATAGCCCTCATGTTGGTTTTCACTTCATGGTCTACTGTGTTTAGTTCTATCAAGGGACATCTCTGGACTCTAAGCTATTAAGCTATTCCTAGGAAGAAGGATGTATGCTATACACAGTTGAATTATTTGCTATGTCTGCATAAGTAAGTAGTATTTTTCAACCTATTCATTTTGGAGCCACTGACAGGCAAAAATCACACGTGAAGGCCAGAACACTTCTATTCCCTTATAAACTTGAGACAGGAAATGAAATCAGGGGCTTTTTACACACTAAGTTTATTCTTCTAGCTGAAGACCTAGAGGGCTCCCTACTACATAAACTTCTTCCACTGAAAGACAGACATGGCTTTAATCTGAATGTGCATTAGCAAGAAAAGTCCTTGTTGATCAGTATTTCCAAGTTCTTTCTACTGCTCTGGTGACAGGTCTGCAAGAGAAACGCTGCAGCAGAAGGAAAAAGGAGCTGGAACCTTAATGTTCCAGCAACACCTCTGCTGGGACACCAATAAAGGCAAAATTTCTGAGTGAAATGACAGGAAGAATGAACCAATACAGAATTTCTACAGTCAGAACGTTTTGTGATCTAAACTGAAGACCATGGTTTTGTTCTAAAGCCTTTGGCTTCAAGAACATCCTGAATCCCCTTCAAATTTCTCTGGCAAGTGGCACTGCTGACCTGTTATGAACAAGAAAGGAAGCTGTGCAGCAAAACATCTATTGGGAAATGGGCACGAGTTCTCTTGAGGGTTTTATTCCATAGCCCATTGACCAGGGACCACAGACACACACTCACGGAAAATGAGAACAGATCAAATTCAGGCTGCTGAAATGCTTGAAAAATGTGGTGTCCTTTCAGCAGCTGGGGACTCGGACATACCTCACCACTCCTCACTCCTGTTTCCCCTCTCTCCTTTTTTCCCTTATGCTTTCTTCTTTCTTTCCAGAAGAGGAGAAGAAAAAAAAAAAAGGAAATTGAGGAGCTATATAAACCTCCTAACAAACAAATGGAATATGAGAGGATGAATAAGGCAAATTAACTAAGAGGATGAAAATATTTTTTTAGATGCCTAGGTTTACCTGGTTCACCTTTAAGTCATGGCAGATAGCTAGCTATATGGAAGTTCAAAAGCTATGTAGTTTCAATGATGTTAAAAACATCATGTTTTATGGATTGATGAAAAATAGAAACTGAAGCATATTTCTTCACAAAAACTCTAACTCATACATGATTATCTTGTAATGAATTTGTAATGCGTTTAAAAAAATGTATTTTTCCAGAACGTATGTGAAGTCTGTGTTTAGACATTTAAATACACTGCACTGTTTTCAGAAGCACTCACTACCCAAACGCAGATTTAGAACTTAAGTGTTACAGGAATTTGGGGGACAAAAGTATTCCACTTCTGTTAGGGTCTAACCTGTTGCTCTCTGGCGAACCATGTTTCTTGCTTTCTCAACTCCTGGTGCTCCAGAGGTGGTAGCACTTCTGAATCTCATGGGCTCCACAACTTCAGGGTGGCTTTTCCAGCTTAACGAAAAAGATCTTCCCACTACAGCTGTCTTTTGAGGTTCCAAAATTCCACCTTTGGTGGAAAGAAAAAATAAAACTCTATTATTAGGTGCTTTGACACATGCTTTTCCACAGTATGAAGAGACTTTTAAGCAAGTGGAAATGTAAGACATTAATTTTTGGTCCATCTCAACTTGGTATGCCAATTGTAAAAGGACACATAAATATAGTTTAAATACTATGAAAAGTATTTTGAAAAAATTTAGCGTTGATGACTATGCCAGGCTACAGCACAGTAAATGTTTCAGTCCCGCTACACAAAAGAATGATCTTGAGCTCCAACTAAAAACAGAATAGGCAGTTTTATTGACACTTATTCCCTTTCCTCCCACAAGGTGGGAGGAGAACAAAAAACAAAACATTTCACCTCTGCTTAAAAAGATTCTTATAACAGATGATGGGTATTCATGTTAGATTAAAATAAATTTTCTTTATTCTTTTTTATTTTTTTCATCTTTCATTTAGCTTGTTTGATATAAATAGCACTGAAGAAACAGAGACTGACCTTTTCCTCTCTGCTTTTTTTCTTTTTGCTCACTCAGCTTATCCAGGGGTAAGTTGGTCATTTCGACCCCGTACACCGTCCTCGCCAGCACCGCAGTCAGGGAATCCATGATGTTGGCCCATTCGCTGATGAGCTCCTCCCAGGCCGTGAGGGACGACAGGACACCGAGCAACTCATCCCAGAGCTCCCGGGAAATATAAACGCTCAGATTTGCTCTGATCCAAGCCACAATGAGAGTCTAAGGGAAGAGGAAGAAATGAGAGCACAGCCACCACTGCCCAGATGAACTCCAGGCATCAGCCTGTAACTAGAATATGCAACAACTGAGTGGAGCTTCGAGCGTTCTAATACTAAAAGTCCTTTTTTTCTTTCCCAATATTGACATGATATATTGTTCCTAACACTGACATAATATATATAAACATAAACTGATGATAATCCATATGAACTTGTCAGTAAATGCACAGTCCTAAGGATGAGTAAAGTGTTCACTAACAGTGTTCATTTAATTATGCTACATGGCAATACTATTAAGACAGATAAGAAAAAAAGAAAATTCATTTTTGTCTATGTGATCTAGGGCCTCTTTCCTCATACTCCTCATACAGTTTTACAAAGGGTCATTTACTTAGGTGTCTTACATATGTAGTCTCTTACTGCAGTTCTTCATTGCATAAACTCTTCATTTTACATTTTTTTCATGCATGCTTTGAAGAACAAGTTACTGATCCAAATGAATGTGTTCAGTCCAAGTTCAATAACTATATTAAGAGACTAACTCTCCTATGCTCTTATAAAGTAAACTGAGATCAACTCTCCCTGAAGGCAACTGGGAATAAACCGTTAAGTTTAAAGTGAGGTAGGGCAACTATTATATCTGCTTTTTGGTGTTGATCTTCACATCAAAACTGGGAAAAGGGGGAATGGTGAGTCCTGAAATAACACATGGATATTTTTCATCAATCAACTGCTTGCTTCACTCTTGCTTCACTTTGGAAGCAGTCATCTTCTGTTAGTAGAAGGTTAAAAATTAATACTGATATTACTAAAAAAGCAGCAGTATATCATGTTTTACAAATAACTTTCATAATATTGGGCAAACTGAAATTAAACTAAAACTAATGATAATAAAAATTCATAAGAAATCCCTTTCCATGGAAAAATTAGCATCACAAGAAAATTACTCACTCGGAAAAGTAATCCTGACATGCTCTGGGCAAATGTATCCTTCATTTGGCTCTCCCTTGGCTTCTGCATCACAGCTTCTGTAATTCTGAGGAGTATCTGTAACATCTGTTCCCTGGTAACAAAACAAAAAGGCACTTTTTCCTCAAATTTTATTAGTTATACTTGTAATTTTCAGGTACCAATAACACTCAATTCTTTGACAAGCTTACACTCTACAGATCATTTGCAGAGCAACATTAGTTACTTGCTAATTTTTGAAAAGGCAACATCAAGAATGAAAGTGCAGGAACTTCAAAGCCAAAAAGCAGCAAGACAAACTAAAAAGTGAACCTGAACAAAGTCTGGAATTTGAGTTACCTTCACTTCATTTACGTATATATGAAAAACTCATGAGTTCAATGACGTAAGAATATTAGGTTTACCTCAGTAAATCACTTTTCCCTTACCAACAATTCTTCCACACAGCTTATATGTAAATTTACTACTTAAGTAATGTACTCACCAAGTTTTTTTATTCATTGATAGTTCCATTATCATGCGCCTAAAAATACTCAGAACTGCTCTGCAAGCATCAACTTGTTCCTTTAGAAGGGCAGGGACCTCAAGGCATGGTTCCAATAAGAAAACATTCGCAGAGTTTGTCAAGAATACCTTTAAAAAAAGGCATTTTAAATCAATTTACATAGGGAGATACACACACAAAAGTCTTATCCTTGTATGGCATTGTTTATAACAACTGGACGTAGTTGGCTTTCCCCAGTTGCAGAGCACATAAAAACCTTTATCAAGCTCCTCAATCAAAATTGAGGCTTTTTTGTTTGTTTGTTTGACATAAGCCAGTAGAGTACTATTTCAGTAAGTGAAGAGAAAGCAACAGGATTCCTCCTGGCATTCTGATATTGCTGCTTCCAAAGTACAGCTGAACTGCTTTAGTGATAACAGAGGGCTCCCCACATGTTGGAGGGCAACAACCCGAGGGTAGCAACTCCCAGCAAGTGTTTGTTGATTCTATATTTACAGTTTTCCATCTATAGTGACTTCTCATTAAAGCTGCTACAGCCTATGTATTCTGTATTCTCTGTTACCAAGGAAAGGGAGAAGAGTTTCTAATTATGGGGGATATCGTAGCTCTGCCAAAGGTTGTCCAGAGAAGTTTTTCTTAGTGCAGCCTCTACCCCACTCCTGCAACAGTCCAATTTTTTACCAGAAAAAGTTACACAAACTGTCTTCACAGGGCAACTGCACATGCCAGGAGGGTCTGTGTTAGACAGACAGGACAAGAGCTTCCATTTGGCACCGTGGAGAGTGCGCGCGAGTGCCCCAAGGAGATAGGGAGCAGAGCACATTTGTCTCCAGCATAATCAGAAATGTGGTTTGCAGAAGGAAGATGCTGGCGAGAACACTGGTCAAGCCATTTGACCATGACCTCTATGTTAATACAGAAATACATTTAATACTTGAATACATTGCCTACAAAATTAAACACAGAGAAGAATTTTAATAGTTACTCAATCGCATAGCTTTCTTAATTATTTTAGGGTTAATTTCTGCCAACTTCAAGCACTTACTGATGTTGAATTCCATTACTACAGTCAAGTTTGAACTAATGTATGTCATTAAATTTGAATGGTAGTAGATAGTAAAGATGATGGTATTTAAAACATAATTTTCTTAAGCTGTATAAAAAATGCACTCCATCACTGGCAGCTTGCTATGTGTTTCCCCAAAACACCTAAGAGTTAAACTAACATTCTAAAAAGCTTAAAGTATAAGAAAACTGATAAGAATAAAGCAAATATTTTACCTTAACTAGGACTGTCAAAAACACTAGAATAAATCACTATCTTTGTTCCACTAAATATGATAATACAATTTTCTAAGCATCACACCTGTAATGCAGCTTGAGTGCCAGCTTTAATATTTTTGTCTTCATCTTCTAATATGCATCCCCTGTTAACAGCACTCGTGAAGGAATACGTTCTTCCCCAGCTGGATGATCGTTTATGGCCTGAATGGTCTGAGGCAAGCTGTCAAAAACACAATGCACGTAGGTACAAAGCAAAAGGAGAACGGCTATGGCTCACACCCATTCTAGGAAAGCATTCTGTCTATTATTCATATATCATTTGCTTGTTCAGAGATGTATGAAGTTTAAAGGTTTATAGAAAAATCCAAGGACTATCTTGCTTTAAAATATCACATATTACATTCCATAAAATCATTCTTTGTTTTAATATTTGGATCTTAGAAGTCAGGTAAAAACTGTAAATCCTCTATGAAAATAATCCAGTGGAAACCCTATGATTTTTACTAGTTTTACAACTCAACCTTCTTTCTTTACCTAGCTTCCCTTCATATAGTTTCGTGCCAGTGTCAAAGTCAACATTTACAGGTGGCTCTTTATAAAATATAAAAAAGATGATGCTGCAAAACTCATATATATACACACTTTAGTTTCTAAAGGTTAATGTGTCTGCAGGCAAGGTTTTGATTCTCATATATATGGGTTTGTAAATATCTCCAAATTCTTGAATATTCCTCTCAAAATAAATATAAATCCACACCTACTGCAATAACAAAGCATAAACATTTAGTACTGCGGCACATACTAAATTCTTGCTTTTGTATTTATGTAGATAGAAAATAATTAAGAAAATATGTTTTTTTCAAAACAAATTTGAAATCCTTCCTCAACTTAAGTTTCTTCTTGCATTTCTGAACCTTAAATATAGGACTTCTTAACCTTGTTTTTTCCAAACACTTTGTTAATTGTTACCTATTGACAATTAAAGAAACCGTTGAACACAGTGAAAATATAAATAATATACCCCATGCAAAGCAAATAGCATAAGAGCACTGGTACTATACATGTTTGCTATCCGTTTGCACGGATGAATCCTCCAAGTTGGAAACGTCGTCCTGGTCATTTTCCTTTTTGTCTGGCTCCTCCATGAACGCCGGTTTCTCTTGCAATATCCATTTCCGATAAACCTTAATCACTTTTCGTGTTGCAGATATATCAGAAGAAGGCAACAAAAAAGCCTAAGTTCAAAAGTTAACACAAATCAACATATGTAGGAGACAGGTAGGTGTATATGCTTATGTATATATAGCAATAGTGAAGGAGAATATATGTGTGTGTATCAATAGTATATATAGGTATGTGCATATACATCCTCATTATATGAGGGTCCACAAAGAGTTAAGTTTAATTTTTACCTCTGCACCTGTGTTAAAGCAAGTTGTAGTTAATCAACAACCTATTCACACACTGCAGCACTGCACATTTCCCTCCATTAAAATGATAATTCCAACTTTGAAGTTCTTGTTCTCAAATGATTAACAGGGCAAAACTCAAAATCATTTCATTTCAGAGTATTCATTCACAGCAGAGTTTTCTATAACCAATTCAAGTGCAAAAACAGACAGAATGTTGCTCAGGTTGGGGGAAATCCTTTAGGCAGCGCATTTCCTTTCCTCTGGTCAGTATGAAATACAGCAGCTAAACAGAATCTTTCAACTAACAGTCTACAGAGGTTGAAGGCAGTGGCAAGAGCAAGTTCATATATGCGACAGCAATTGCTGTATGTGAAATTCCTGAAAAATGTCTTCAAAATCACTGGCAGGTGATTAGGGATGCACAAGTCGGAAGAGCAAAACAATCCAAAGTCAAGGCAACAGTACAGCTGTCCTCCAGAAAAAAACTGCCCACCAGAAGAGGGCAGCACACCACAACATTTCCTATGGATGTGATTGAGGGAACAAGGAATATTTTTATGCATCAACCTTGTAAAAAGTAGTATTGGCACCCAAGTCACTCCAAAACAAAGCCCGTATGCTCACTTGGCTGGGACCATTCTCCTCTATGAATTTGTGTGAGCTAGGAGGCTGCTACTTCAAGGGATTCCAGTCTTAGAACCTGACCAAAAGAAGCACAAGTAAAACTACTCATCTATCAATATATTCTTCTTGAGAAGAGATTCTCATGTTTATTTTTGATAAAAATGTCTACGTATTTTAACTGAATTGGGATTTCTTTTTATCTAGATAAGAATGAACACAAAGTTCCCATCATTTTCTTCATCTGCAATTTATCTCATATTGGAATGCAGTCCCAAGTCAAAGCCGAATAATCTCTTCTTTAACAACTAGAATTGTCAACATAGCAGCATTAATCATTAACAACATCAAACATACCTGAAATCTTTGTAATTTCATTAACATTGCTTACTAAACTCAGTATATTTATAAGAATCTTTATACTAAAACAAATGTATAAATATTTTACCTCTGCCTGGGAAAAAACAACCACCTAGGCAGGACTTCAAAACAAAACAGTGCACGTGTCCCTGCTATAAGGCTGACAAATTACCTCCCTGAAGAGACTTCACAGGCTTCTCTCACAGCCATACCTTTCACTTAAAAAGAAAAAATAAAGGTAACAGGCAACTACACGCGGCTGCTTCACTCGGCTTACCTGGCGGAAGACTTCATTAACGAAGTTAACGTAGCCGCGTGTGGAGAGGAGGATTCTCTGCACCATCTCGTAGACAGAGCCGTGCTGCTCCTCAATGCTGCAGAGGCTGCAGTTGCTGAGGCGCCGGTCGGACAAGGTGCTGCTGTTCGAGTGGTTCCTCTCCTGCTCGCTCGCGTGGGGCGCGCTGCCTTCCAGCTCCGCGGCTTTATCCTGGCTTGCAGCACCCACAGTCTACAAGGAGGAAAACACACTTCTAATTAAGTCACTATAGCATTATAAACCACATCAAAAAGCTGGACTGTATATTCTGAACGTGAAGTACTGGTGCTTGTTTTGAGATGATAAAAATTGGCCCCGGTCACTAAATGTAACTATTCGGCTAGCACTTCATCAAACATGACATTTGACCTCTTATTTATGTAGTTCAGATATTTCTCCTCTCCTCAGAACAGCTGCCTTGTCACTCCTGGGAGAAAAGCAAACCTTAGTTTGAAAAACTGGACCAGACAACTGCTATAGGCCTCTGAATCACAAAACCATCATCCCTGCAAACGGGCTCAGGTGAGGGAGGATTCACCTCTGAGAGGAGAGGGAGCAGCAGCATCTTCACAGATTTATGAACCGTAACTTGGATATTTTAACCGGTGTCAGCTGTCTTAAAGAGCAAAAAGAAAAATTTTTCCAATCTACACCTGCTGGAATAGCTTCACAACTGCTCCTACATAAAGACAAAATTCTACAAAAGAGGAAAGATTAAAATCTACAAAAAGCACCTTCAAGAGGCAGAACACTATACCTAACATGAAGGCTTAGAACACTTAGCTGAATAAAAACAGCACTAAAATACACAGGTTGACCATATGCTTTTACAGTGAACACCATTTTTGCACAGGCATATGATTCAATACAAAAATATTAAGTATCTCATTGATCTAAGCTCTTTAATAGGAATTAGGAATAATAGGAAGTTAGAGACTCTTAAAAGAAAACAATGCATCATTTTAAAATTCATTGTGAAATTCCTCATCCTGGAGAATGTCTACCAGCAATCTGATAGTAAGACATTGTTATATCTCACTATAAACAGCTATTATCAAGAGAAAAAAAAATAAACATTCTGCACCATTACTGGTGAGAAACCAAACTGGTGAGAAACTGTTCCACTGCCCACAAGTTTGACAGTTTATAGATTAAATTCTGAAAGTCTAAAGAAAACTTTGAGAAAAAAATATATATATACACACACATATATATATGAAAAAATTATAATGGGCTATAAGACAAACAGCTGTGGGAAAATATCACTAGTATATGACTAACAAGGATCAGTATTTCTTTGGAAGATTCTCTCTTCTAAAGAAGAAAAAAAGTAAAATATATCATTTATTCACTTAGTGGCAGCATTCCCTTCTTGCTTCCGTTTGTCAATGTGCTGCGATCGTGTGCAAGTTCTGTATAAATATATTAAGAAAAACAGAGGTAAGCTTTAGAGCACACCTGAATAATTTTAGGGAGCATTTCTCCTCCATTTTTTGTATGCTGGACAGCAGTTACATATTTCTTTTCCAGAAAGAAGGTGACAAGCCACTTAATGAATACAACTCGAGCAGCCATATATGGAATTTTTGTGCAGTAGACACTTTCATTGTTTCGTGTTGCAGTAACATACACCGGTCTTGGTCTTACATCAGGAATATCTGGAGAGGAAAAGAAAAAAAGCTAATCTTAGAAAAACTGTAATTTCTTCCAGATTCTGGAATACTGAGGTGCATGACTTAAGTCAGAAAAGGGAACAGAGGGATGATGAAGAAGAGTCTGCAAAACATGAGGTGAATATTAGCTCCACTGCTCCCATTCAATCACCAGCTCTTTAATATTGTTCACTAGAACTCTGGGGAAAAGAGTCAAAACCAAACACGAACATTGCTGAAATAATGTCTTTTATCCTACAACTCTACTTTCTAGATGCTTTTAATTTAGTGCTGTTTCCACTTTCCTCCACAGCCACTTATCTACCACCTTCAATTCCTCCGTGACACTTCTCCTCTCTTCCTTGCTTCACAAAAACCAATGCTGTTTATCAACAGTATTGTTAGCTGAAATAATGCTATTCACATTAGCTACTCCCTCACATTCAGGCGTTTTACTCATTATTTTCAAAATCCTCTAAGAGAGCATATCCTGTCCTCATTACCCATCACACTAACACATTCCTTGTTCGCTCAATATAAATGCCATGCAGTCATGGGCAAGGAGAACAAGGACAACCCATACACAGCAATGAATAGGAGCAGCTCCATCAACTATTAACAGAAAAACTGCAGTTAATCTAGAAAGATTCAACAGTGCTGGAGCTACATGCCACTAGCTACAAGAGATGCTACAAAAAATAGTCACCATTATTACTTCTTCTACAATAAGCTATAAAGATAAAATTCACTACTTACCAAGAACAGGCTTGTAAAGGTTGGTTAGCTTTGTAAAGGATGGAAACAAGTGAGGAAGATAGTACTTTCTAAACAAGGTGAAGAGAAACTTAAAACCAGTATCTTGGTTTTCCTTATTCTTCCACTCCAAGCTTGCCGCCTTTTCCACGGAGGCAGAGAAACAAAAAAAACAAAAACCAAACACCTTAATGTGTTATCCTTAGAATCTTTCCATGCTGATGACAAAATGCTTTTCTTGTTTAATTAAATCAGAGAA
This sequence comes from Rhynchotus rufescens, assembly GCA_032273925.1. Taxonomy (NCBI): domain Eukaryota; kingdom Metazoa; phylum Chordata; class Aves; order Tinamiformes; family Tinamidae; genus Rhynchotus; species Rhynchotus rufescens. Next base: position 809 of record JAVCKT010096682.1, on the reverse strand, counting down.
AAAACACACTTAATTCTTTCATAAAAGATACATTATATCATATATATCATACACATGTATATCATACACAATACACACACAAACTTGAGCTGTTTAGGGGGGTTTTTGTTGTTTTTGTTTTTTTTCTACTCTGATCTTTAAATGCCCTTTCTTCAAGTCTTCTCAAAAGCCATGGAGTTGACAATTTCCTCATTTTGTAAAATAGACATGTAGAGCTTGTCAAACTCTACGAAGCTATAGACATAAATTATTAATACACATTATAGTATTAATATTGTAGAATGGTTACTGTGATTCCTGTTTTCATATCTTTGGCATTCAAGTATTAAATCTTATTAAGAAATTAGGAATGCATGAGGAAAACCCTGCCCACATAACTGTACTTAATTCCTGTACATCTGCAACAATTGCCTGAATGATACAAAATGGTACGCAAACAAAATTCAGTAATTGTTTCCAAAATTTATATTATGTTTTCTGCGTATAAAGCCTGTTTTCAGCATCTGAGAACTTCGAGCTCTCCAGAAACCAAAGGCTTTTCCTGCTCAAAGTCATAGTTTACCTCAGCTTTCATTCTTATTTTTCTATCTTGATTAGTTAACAGACAAGTCTACTTCCTTGGCTTACTATAAGTTTCATTTGGGAATTAGTTTAGTGTCTTTGGGCTAATTCAACTGGGAAATTAGCAATCACCATTCCACTGCTGGGAAGAAAGTTCAAAAATTCATATCCTCCTCTGTAATTAACACCTGCTGTGTAAAAAGTAAAACTAAACTTCAACTTTGTCAGCTTCACAGTAACAGCTGCTG
>JAVCKT010096681.1:0-12712 GCA_032273925.1 Rhynchotus rufescens | reverse complement strand
AAAAAAAAAAAAGCCAAAAAAAAAAAAAAAAAAAAAAGGCAAGACAAGAGTGGAGCAAGCAAACCTGAGGGGCTGCTGCGGGCAGGCGCTTCCTGCCTTCTGCGGGAACGCGGAGCAGCCCAGAGCAAAGGCACCACTGCGGATCCGAAAGGCTGGGCTTAACCAGGGCAAGCGTGAGCAGGGGCGACTGCTCTCAGCTAAAGGCTGGAACTCCAAAGTTATAGCAGACCGATGGGGAGATGCAAAGGAGGTGAAATAGAGGCAGCTCCCTCTGCATCTCCAGGTGAGAGAACATGCGGTACCTGTTTGATAGCTGTTCAAATGGTGCAGCTACGGTGGCTCTAACTACATACATATGACCAAGCATATGCATAGGAAGAGGAGAACCGACGCAGAGAACAGTGCTGCAGAGCAAGTGAACTGGTCACCACCTGAAAAGGTAAAAAATGCCCCACATCCTTGAAATGAAACAGAAATTCTGCGGAAAACTGTCTTTATGCAGGATGATAAAACCATAAGCATATGTGTGTATTTCAAAGATAAGGCGCATAGGATCAGATAGCATCTTGTAGCAAACCAAATGATAATAGTTGGGGGAAGAGAGACAAGATTTTGGCACAGAATCCCAAACAGGTCTGCACAAAACCATAGCTTGTTTCCTTAACCTCAGGTTGGCCAGCCCATGAATCACAAAAAGAAAGGGAACTTTCTTTCCAAACACGGTCGGAAGGAAGAAAAAACACAACAGGATCTAATTAAGTTTCTGAGCAACACACCCCACAAAGAGCTCTAAAACGGAAGAGCGGGCCAAGAGCACCCTGCGTCCCAGGGGACACACTACGAGGAAGAGGGGCACACGTGGGGCACCTGCCCGAGCCTCGGCACCAGTGCTGCAGCCTGCAGCGTCCACCAGCACAGAGGGGAAGAGGCGCCTTCTTCCCAGCGAGCGCAGCACCAAGCTGCAGCCAACACCGCTGCCTAGTTCTATTAGCGGGGAGCGTGGGGAAAGGAGATCTGCTAGGGGCCAGTTATTGAGCTGCTGAAACAGCACAGCTGATCTTCGCAGCAGTTCAAGCCGACTGTGACACAGAGAGTATAACCAGAGTAAGGAGCCTTCCTCCAGGCCGGGCCAGTCCCGGCACAACGCTGCCTGTTCAGCAGAGTGTCCCTCCAAACGCAGTCTGCAACTATTCACAGGAACTAGGATTAAAGGAGAGCAGAGAAGAATACAGCTTCCCAAGGTCAAGAAAAGCACTCCTTGCTTGCACCTATCAAGCACATTCAGTGCATTTGATCTCCTCTGCTGTGAGACTCAGGATTCAGGTATGGACAGGGCGGCTGCCTGGGCTTGCAATCAGTTACCAACGCTTAATTACAGAAAGGGAAGCGAACCCTTGGCAAAGCCTGCCACAAGGCTGCTATCAACGGGGCTCAGAGAGCTCCCGTCGGTGCTGAGTAACCCTCATCCCTCACAGATGCGTGAGCGCCGTGGCCTGGGCGCAGCTCCAAGGCGGCCCTGGGACCGGGCTGCGTGGCCCAGCTCCAAGCATCGGCCGCGTGGCGCCACTCCCAGCCCAGCCCTGGGACCGCGAGGGCTCCACGTGTAGCCCTGCCCTCCCTCTGCTGGGAAGCACGGGGCAGCTGCCAGCTCCCGGCAGCCCCGGTGCCACCGGGCGCTCCCCGGGCGCGGGGCCAGCACAGACCAGCCGCGGGCTCCACGGCAGGGCACGTGTTCAAAACTGCTCACCATGCAGCTCGCGGAGGCTTGTGCTGCAAAGGCAGGTACGGCTGCACGGCCCAGTAACGAGGTGGGCAAAGGCAGCAGGGCCGTTGTGCCTGGCGCCTCTGCAGGGGCTGGTTCCGCTTGCCCTGCGCCCTTCTGGCAGCCTACACGGGACACAGGGATCTGCCCTCCTCTCCAAGGGACACACAGAGCCCATGTACAGGGACCCCACTCCTCCCCAGGGCACACACAGAGCCCAGGCAGGGCCCAGGGACCCCCCCCCCCAGGGACAGCCCCCACAGAGCCCCGCAGGCTGCCCCGCAGTCTCCCACTGCACAGGCGCTGCAGGAGCAAACCCTTCCAGGTGCATGGTGGCAGCCACACGTGCACCTGGGGCGGCCACAGGTTCCTTCCTGCTGCGTGACCCACTTCCCCAGCTGCTGCTCCTGCCACAGACTGCCAGCAGCAGCCAGGGCTCTGCTAAGACACTCCGAGCTGGGATCAAGATTAAGCTGTCTGCCATGGCCTGGAGGGGTGTGCGTTCCGCGGCTTGGGGCCAGGCCCCGAGACTCAAACCCTGTGCACAGACACACCTGGGTTGCGGGTCTCCCTGTGGAGGGAGCCGACTGAAACGACTGACGCGGTCACATCCCCAGATCCTCCCAATGAGGTTCTCCTTCGTTCTCCTAGCAGAGGACTGGCCCCGACTCCTGCAGTTGTCCAGCTAAGAATAACTGAACTGAAAGAAGGCAAATGCTGAGCAGAATTTAAACCAAGTAAGTTCAAACAGAAACACTATATAATTAAAAGTATCTCCAAACTTGTAACTACGAAACCAGCCAAAAATTCCTGCCGCATACCTAGCAGTTGAGCAAACGTGTGGCCTCACCAGACCATCAGTGGACTCGTTTCTTATCTGCAGCAGCCCCTTCGACCGGGCGGCAGGACGGGCTCTCAGATGGCACGAGCTCCAGGACGGCCGTGGCGAGCAGGAACGTGGGGCGAGCGCCACCAATGCGGGCCGGACTCGCCCCAGGCAGCGTGGGGAGGCTTCAGTGGCTCCTGTTAAAGTGCTCTGCCCCTCTCCCTATCGGAACCGGTGGGAGCTTTGTGGCAAGAGCTATTGAAAAGGTGGAAATCTCCAGCATTTCAAAGTTCATCTGACTAACTTTGAGTTACCTGTGTGAAAAAATTACGAACACATCCAACTGAGTTCATTCCTAATGTGCAAGCACATGCGTTATGGGCCTGTGCTTAGCACGCGTTTCACATATGGAGAGTGTCTGGCAAAGGCGAACACCCGGGAAAGGGCTGCGGAAAGCTCAGTGCCACGGAAAGCTCTGCTGCGAGTGAGCGCTTGGCGCTGCTGCACATGTCCCCACTGCCCAAGCCGGGCTCTGCTCCCTCCTGTCTCCTACACTGGGGCCAGCTCTCCTGCCAAACTCTGCATTTATGTTCTGCTTTAACCATTCAGACTCTAGTCCAGCCACGCACCCAGGCTGTGCTTAGCATTAAGTACACCAAGTAGTGTCCCTTCCACTGATGGGAAAGCTGCGCAAGTTCTTTCCTAGGCAGAGCTCACAGAGGCCTGCAGCAGTGACTGGAGTCCTTTCATCTCCTAATTAAACAGTAGTGACCAAATTGCAATCCAAACACAGGTTTGCTTTTGCTCCCCATGAGAATCTGTTTTTTTCCTTTACACGTAGCTGTCAGCTTCAAAGCAGCCTTCACTTACATGGATTATTAAAGCCAAGGCAGCACAAGTGTCCCGACAGTAGCACACAGTGCAACTCGAGTTGTACCATTTTGCTCCTCTGTGCTCGTTCTTCTGCCCATTTCAGAACTCTTATTTGGTCCTTGTGTGCATCCCTTCGCTACTACTTGGTAAACAAACCAGAAACAAACTTCTGTTGTCACTACATGGCAACAGCCATTTGTCACTGTACAAGTATTTCCATTTTATAGCCGGCTGTAATTAAATTGCTTATTCTTATGTCAAGATTGAAAACAATGCTCCCAATGCCTTCCCTGTGCCTCTGTGCCTGCAGAATAATGCTAGTCCTGCAGTTGGCATCAGTGAGATTTAAAAGGTCTTATTAAAAAGATCTCCTTATAAACATCATATTAAAAATTTAAAAAACACTTTCAATTATGAGCTTTTTGAAAACCGTATTTTAGCTGCTGTGCTCTGCCACACGGTACACGCTGATGAGGAATTCCTCCTAAGGAAGACAAATGAGATGAAAGATAAAGACAAGAAGAGTTGAAACCAAGAGCTTTTTTCTCTGCATCTGCAGTCAGCTCCATATGCCCATTTCCCTCTGTGGAATATGCCCTTCAGTGACAGCCACCTACACTAGTAAAGGTGACAATATCAGCCTTGGGTTTCCATGTGAAGGCTCATGGCTGTACCTCCCGGGAGCAGTACCTGGATCCATGGGAAACGATGCTGGCAGGAATTGGTTCAGGAGCAGTCCCGCGGCTGCAATGTCCCTGTAACTGCTTGCACAGGAACGGGCGCAGGCAGGCCCAGGCCGCGGCACAGAGCTGCAGCTGTAGCTCCCGTTCCGCCTGTACCTTCCGCCTGTGCGAGCCGTGGCTGGTCTGCACAGGAACAAAGCTTTGGTTTCCCTGGCAACCGTTCCATCCGGGTGGCTCCACCGCTGAAATCCAGCGGCGGTGGCAGCCCAGGTGCCACCGTGGACGGGAAAGGCAAGTCAGGTCCCTGCACAACCACATCCCTGTCCGCAAGCAGAGCAACCGCTTTGGCGCTGCCCTCGCCCACGCTGTCAAAGCAGCGACTCGCGCGCAGGCGTTCGCACGGGCTCAGGAGCATCACAGAGCTCCAGGTAAAGTCACCCATTGGCAACTCTACCCAAACCGCTCCAACTACAGCACTTTTGCCGTGGGCCTTCACACAAGTCTTAGCCCAGCACAGGATTACAGCCTTTCCTTCCCAGGGATCACGCACTGGTGCAACGGGCTTGCTCCAAAGTTACGAGGAGTTACGGCAAAGACTCGTCTGGTCGGGGTCAGTGCTGAGCAGGGCAGCACTGCTCAAGGGCTCCCTGCCTGAGCTTTCCACAGACAACCCACCCGCAGGTTCAGAGCTGCTGGACACTGCCACCAAAAAGCACTTCTCACCTGACAGTCACTTGCTCTCATGTATGAAACAATATTTGAGTTCATCACTGTCCAGGGCGATGGCCACTGCTTCTCAGCACTCTTGAGAGGACAGATTTAATCCTGATGATCTCCCTGCCCTCCCCAGGCACATGGGGCACCGCTGGGCAAGTCTCACACTTTGCAGGCTACCTGGCCAGAGCTGGCACATAAAACACGGTGGAACCAGCCCAGAGGGGCTCAGGAACTTCATGTGCTTGAGCAAGCCTCTTTGTTGAGGGAAGAGAGCAGGGAGAAGGAGCAGGTTAAGGACTTTAGGCTACCACTTTCTGTAAGCGTCAGTCTTAAGTTCTCAAAGCTTTTCAAAAGCACTGAAGCTGACATAAAACTGGAAAGCTGAGGCAGAGAGGCCATCCTACTCTCGTGCTACGCCTCATCCCCAATAAACTCCAGCAGGCCTGTCTGACCACACATGCAAAACTCTCCCAGAGACACTTTAGAGGGGACTGGGCAACGCGAGTGCGTTCTGTGAGCAGGGCGTAGGTCCATCTGCAGATCTCTCAGTCGTGATGGGTCATTCATTAGCAGCCTCATGACCTAGCTTTTCCATTTGCTTAACCCCCGGACAAGGAAGGCAGCCAAAGAGCTGTTAGTTATATTCTAGGATGTGACTTCACCCTCACGCATGCAGTAAGCCTGGTACTTTCAGGAAACAAATGGATTACTGGCTGCAGAAGCTGCCCGGCCGTTTCTGTAAGTGATCTGAGAACAGGGCTGCCCAAGAACTTGGGATCCCCACGTTTTGGTGCATGCAATGTGACTCCCCGAAGCTCACACAGAGAAAACTAATAGCTGGAGATACTTTATATTATAGGAATTGTGTTTGGAGCAGAGAAATAATGGGGAAATGAGACCAGACACTGTTGTAATTATTTGCACATTGTTAGCACATGGATCCCTGATAAAAAACATATTGGGCCATAATCTCTGGAACAAAAATAACAGAAATGTGGTTATCTGCACAGGCCAGGATGCAACCTCTTGTGAGCACAGCTCTCTGAGCAAAGTACAGCTGTTCACTAGGATGAGAATCCAGAGCAGGAACACAAGGACAAAGCGAAGCAGCGGCTGCAACAGGCAGCACTGACACAAGGCAGGAGAGGAAAAGCCTCTCCCAGTGCCAAAACCCATGTGGCTGTCACCAGCTTAGATGAAGGCAATATCAAGGAGCAAGACCAATCTGACCTTAAATAGCTATTAAAGGACTATTTACAATGAGAAGGTGTTAAGTTTGGTTCTGTGTTTGGGTGTTCTTTTTTAATTAATAATTCAGGAAAAGTGGGACATTTTCAATCATTTCAACGGTTCGGGGCCTAAAATGCCAAAAGCAGTATATTTTTTGAGACTTGGAAAATTATCCAAACCCAAAGTAGTGATTTGTTTGATATGGTAAATGCACCTGTAGTTTAACTCCAATAATTTTCCACATGTTAGAACAAAGCATACTGCATTTCAACAGCAAAATTGCTGGATTTTGGACCTCACGAACCTTTTGTGCATCTGCACGATGATGCACAAACAGCTCTGGAAGATATAATACAGTTACGCTTCAGAGCTAAGGCCAGATGTCTTACTGCCAGAGATGAGGAGGAGATAACCAGGAGACGGATCATCCTAGCTGCTTGCTGCAGTACTTTTTTTTTTTTTTTCTTGGAGGCATCTCACAGCAGCTGCAGTGAGAGACAAAATACAATCCTGGATGGATCCTGACCATAGCTCTGCCCAGCTCTTAGATCTGGCTTAGTCAACGGGCAAGATGCACCAACAAGCTTTGCCACCTGCCTCTCTGCAAGGCCAGCTGGGAGGTAGCTCACACCACACTTATCCCTCCACATCCATACACGACAGCAAGAGAACAAGCCGATACTAACCTCCTGCTGCTTTTCTAGGAAGAGTTTCTCAAACCCCTGTCATTTATTACTTTGCAGGCAGCTTCCACGCTAGCCAGGCTGTCACTGACCTCGCTGCCCACAACCCGTTGTGCAAGGGGCCATCGCGGCCGCGCCAGGCGCACTCGCGCCGACTGCAGCCTCCCTGGGGCCATTCGCGAGGCAGCGAGCAAGCCGGGAGCCGCTTCACCGTCGTTTGGAAGCACATCGCTGCACACGTGCGCTCTGCTGCCCAGGAAAGGGGTTCCAGCAACCCCTGCACTCCGTATCATGGGGCCTCTCGCCTCCTCCCACCGAGGCTTTGGGGAAAAAGCAAAAGCAGAAGCTAAGTGAAACGGTTACGGTGGTGTTGGGGTGCTCTGTGAATTCCCAACAGGGAATCTGAGGGCCCCTGTCCTCCATATCCAAACATGGTGTGAAGATCCAATTCTACCCTGAGCTGGGAGAAATTAGCACCGCCCCAAGAAGTTATTATGACAAGACTTAAAAGGTAGGCGACTTACATAATGCTAAATATTAAATAAAGCCTGTGTAATCAAAGGCTGTACTTCTTGCTGCCTTTGTCCTGTCATTTGCACTCTCTCCCATGCAATATCACAAGAATCAGTATGAGCATGGGCACACGAAGCAGGCTCCATAAAACTCCTATAAACTCTGGACTATATTAGAATTTGAGGCTGGTTTGCTTTAGAGAACCTTCAGTGTTCCTTTCAATTGCTTCTTTAAAGACTGGAGTACAATACATGTATATTTTCCAACAGTTAAAAAACATAGAAAAGTTGCATTGTTTCCCTTTTCAAACTCAAGTGCATGAATCACGTTGCAAAGCAGAACCATCCTGTTTGGCAAAGATTAAGAAACAGCCTCTGTTCACTCAGCAACGTCCTAACACCAGGAATTTAAAGAGGTCTATTGCATGGTATGTCCTGCAGCCACTCCTGCAAATAAAGTTCAACCCTGACTGCTGTCAGGGAGGAATCTCCCTTCAAGCAGATCATCCTACAGCTGGTTAGGATTTCAGGATTCGATTTCAAATGTCCACAGCTGCCCGAGGCCCCAAAGTCATTCTGGCTGATGTACCAGCTACAGTACTAAACCCGCTGCTTCAGGATGGGAATCCAATGCTTCTTTTATTCAATGACTGTGCAAGTTATCCAAAGGAAAAAATAATCTGCAAACGCAATCTAAATGAGGAATCTACTGAAAAATGTTAGGCTGATACACTATGCTGCCATCCCAGCTCCTACCACTTAATTCAGAAAACATACAAGCCATGACTCTTATTGAAATGTTAGGAATAAAGTTTAGTGATAAATGGATGCTTCTTAGAGGACAAGATTTCTCAGAGGGCTTTCTTTAGTCTAGTCTTTTGGAAGTCCATGCAAGCTCAATAAGAAAATAGGTCCTTTTACAGGCAATATGAAGGAGCAGATCAGAAAGTCGCAGATTCAGAAATGCAAAGTACCCTCAGAGCTAAGGGACTGAAGGTTCTCGCAGCCCCTCTGAGCTTCTCAACTTTAGGACCCCATTTCCTATATTGATGTAACCTGGCAGGGTACCTCAGAAGTTGAAGTCAGCTCTTTAGCGACTCTATCAAGAGGAGGAACTCGACTGTGCACGTGCTGTGCATTCCCAATTCCCACTGATGCCAGCAGAGGATCAGCCCTGTAACCTGGCTCTGTTTCACATTTTAAGCAGGTTTCAACTTGCTCTACCTCACCACCTCAGCACTGTTATTTCTGCAATCTGCAGATAATGCCATGCCCTTGCTGCACAACCACAGCCTATTGTTGCTGGGAGCCTTTTTTGTTTGCAATGAAATCCAGGCTAATTAGACAAGATAGAATCAATGGAGGGGTCAGGTAAACACGGTGAAGCAGCACTGCTTGGCATGTGAGTGCTGTTCACATGAAGCAGGTACTGAAGCTGCTAACAGAGTCAGCTCTCACTGGGACAGTTCTATAGAGGATAAATGTCATCTTCTTGGAGCTGACGGAACAATAACAACAGTAATAATAAAGTTACAACTGTACTTTTCAAGGTGAGGGAACTTAATCAGATTCAGCACCAAGGTTTGTCTTAGCATTTTGATCAATAACCCAGCCACTACAATGCTTGAATCTAAATGAGCTCTCTTCTTTATAAAATAATCCAGAGAGACCAGATTCCAGTTTTGACTACATGGATTTACTGCCTGTGGTAGTGGATCTCTATCTCCATTGGGAATTAGTGTGTTGTAGCATCCCCTTTTACTTTGGTAGCACAAACTCCAACTTGAAGATTAACTGGGGCCTTTAAAAAACACTAGTCTCATTCTGGTCCTCTGCATTAGACATTAGGGAGAAGTCACTGATGAAATGATCTGTAAATAAAATAGCCAAAGAAGAAGAGATACTGTGGTTAACAAATAGAAAATATAAGAAATGTGAAAACAGTATCTGCGGTGTTCACATGCCCAAAATATGAATTAGAAAGAGAGAGCACATGAGGACTTTTTTACACGTACTACTTGGGTATCTTTGGAGATTACTTTGTATATATCCTGACCTGAAGTGAGAGGGTTCTATTGCTTATCCTTCGCAGAAGTGTGAAACAGTTACCAGCTACAGGAGAATATGTCAGTTTAGGTAGTTTGAAAATACAAGAGAGACGAGGTGAGGATAAACTGAGTATTTTGGAACAATTTCAAACGTTTCATATAAACAATGAGCTTTCCTAATTAGTACAGAAGTCAGCTCCGAATGGATTGCTGTTCCTGGCAGGAGGTCGGGAATCACTTCGGCAAGCTGCTGATATTCCAAAAGCATCCTGTCATCTCGGCTGATTCGCGTGACTGCTGAGGGCACACTGCACACGGACAAGGAAACGGCAGCCCAGCTTGGACCTCACACCCCAAAGAGGGGAGATATAGAAGGGAATGGACATGGGAAAGTCGCAGTGACCAGTGTGCTGGTGAGAAATAGAACTAAGGCACCAAAGTCCAAGGCCTGATGTTGACACATCCTCATTGCAGGATCATGGCTTTTCCTTTATGGAAAGAGAAACAGTTTTGCTAATGCAAGCATAGAGTCCACTCCCCTGCCTAGCAGAACTGCTTTTCAAATTGTGACTATTTCACACTCACATCCATCCCGAGTTTGCTCAACTACTTTCCACTTGACAAAAACTGAGACCCATGAACTTCTGTCCCTGCTTGAGTGTCAAGCAGTTACCCAGTAGGAGGAAACTAAGCTTGATCCGGCCAGTTGCCACGTGGACAGGCGAAGGCTGTCTGAACTGACACTGCTGCAATGGGAAGTTGGCTTAAGTGAGGGAGGCAAAACTCGGCACAATTCCCTCAGAACGAGCAAAACAGTAGATTTACTGGGAATCTAGGAAGATTTAGATTACCATGAGCCCTCTGTGCCATCCTGCGAAGGAAGCACAGCGAGAGCTGTGGGAGCTGCATCTTGCCACTCTCAGCCCTCTTAGGAGAGACAGGGGCAGGAGGGGAGCTCAGCTCCAACAGGCTCTGTCACGTCCCGCAGCCAGGGTTCAGAAGGGCTAACGCTCTAGAGAAGAGGCTCTTCCCAGATCTAGAGCCACTTAACACTTGACTTTTGACAGCTGGTTGCTCCTCCAAAAGTTCTGTGCAGCTGTTTTGATGAAGCACCTTGTTCCAAGAATGTGGATAGATGGAGGGTTTCCATTAGGAAGATGGAGACTATTTTGGTAAAACACTTCTCTGTGGTTCACATGACAATAAGAGGCTTCCAACGCAGCCACCTAGCAGTCACACGACTTGTAAATGGCTTTGTCATTCATGCTAAGTACACATAACCACAAGACCAATAGTCCGCTATTTGCAACTCAAGTCCACTGGAGGACCTCTGGGAACACATGGACCAAAAGGCAAGCTTTCTGCTAGAATCCATAGCTTTGCACCAACACTCTTCAGGTGAGCACAATGCTGGGCAGAATCTAAACCCTACCTCCTGACACTGGAATTCCAACCCTCCTGCCCCTGTGTGGGACAGGTCATACTGGTTGTATTCCACACTATTAACTCCATCTCTAGTACTCGGAGCAGACATAGGCCTGCTGGAGGACAGAGCACCGCTCCGACGGCGCACACGCTGCCGCTCTTCCCTCAAAGTGGACAACAGCATTTTCTCCCCACTACATTTTTTTCGCGTCATGTGTAGGCAAGTTCTGGTGTCCAGTATCTCTAGTCAGTTTTGGGGTGCATGGGTGAAGCCCATGGCGGCTCGGGGCCCAGCCTCGCGTCACACATGCCTGACTGCAGCCCTGGAGGGCTGGAGGCCCACGGTGCCACCTGGACCAGGCAGAGGCAACTCCGTGCGCCCCAAGCCAGGAAGTTGGCTCGCAACTCAACTGCTTATGCTGCATAAAACCAAATCGCTATTTAAAGGGATTAACAACTTCCAACTGTGTTCAGCCTAATTTCCTTTGTGCAACAACGTGTTTAATTGCAGAGATTCTAATTTACTACTGCAGAGCCCAATCCCAACTCTAAGGATAAATTAAAGTGACAGCTAAATGGAAGTTTGGAATTTAACTTTCGGACTTATCTGATTTGATGCAGATACAAATATTTAAAACCAGACAAGGAAACAAATAGCTTGTGTCTAAGAAGTTCCAGCTGGAATGAAGAAAAAAGGATTTCAGAGAAGGAGAGGCTGCAACAATTAGTAAACTGCCATAATCCTTGAGGGCACAGATCAGCACTAACTACAGCACGCCGCACTCGCCCTGTGAAGGAGTCATTCGTTGGGGTATTTTCCTGCTTATAAAAGAACTACTTTGCTATATTGTGAATAAATAAAAAACCTTGATTTTATCTCTCCTTTATACAACTCTCATACCCTCTTCAACAAGAGAGAGGGGCAAACGACAAGCCTGTTATGTGAAACATGCTGGATTTGCTACGAGACTTGTGATACCCTATAGCTGCAGGGAAAAAGAAGAAAACAAGTAGCCTGTGAAGATACAGGGCAAGGAGAATCTTTGAAATGTTCCCTATAAGTGTTAATACTATTTTTTCTGCCAGTAAGGCAATGTTTCCTTCAATTTTCTTCTAATCGTACCCAACCCTGTTCTTCTTTCTGAAGGTTAGACTGGGATTCACCTTGTCCAGTCTCAGCAGATGCTGCGGGCCTAGCTGGATCCTGCTTAGGCTCCTTCTTTAATGGGCTGGGACAGGCAAGGATCAGCAGCAGGGATGAACTATCCATGTGTGCTATTTTGCTGTTTTTGTTGAAACAGATTGATGTTAAATTTGCAAAAAAAAAAAAAAAAAAAAAAAAAAAAAAAAATAAAAAAAATATTTCTTTAAAGTCCTAAAATTCAAACAAGATTTTCAATCATCTGTTTTACAGACAAATAAAACCAGCTGTCTAATTCCTCGTGTAATGCCCCTGTCACAGCTCAGAGCTAGACACAGGGAACGCGCTCGTTCCGGATGCTCCGGCTGCCTGGGGCGCAGAGCGCGGCCGCGAGCGCCACCCGGGCCCCGCGGAGCCGCTCGGTGCGGCCGTGCTGCCGCGTCACGAGCCGCTCACGCAGGCGGCGCTTGCACGGGCGGCAGCGGGGCGGGCAGCGGCTGACGCAGGGGGCTGGCACTAGCCATGTGCTCGCTGCACACGTGGACGTGGGCGCTGGCCGGGCTGCTCCGGCGCGCTGAGGTCCCCGTGACCTTCCAAGGCGGCGCGCGCCGCCGCAGCCGGGCTGTGGAGCTCGCGAGCTGCGGCGTTCGTCCTGTGGTGCTCGCAGGCTGCGCTCGCGGGCTGTGGCGCGGCTTGTCATGTGGTGCTCGCAGGCTGCGCTCGTGTGGCGCTCATCCTGCGGCGCTCGCGGGCTGCAGCGCTGCTCGTTCTGCAGCTTGTCCTGCGGCGCTCGCAGGCTGCAGCGCTGCTCG
>JAVCKT010096680.1:0-33229 GCA_032273925.1 Rhynchotus rufescens | reverse complement strand
CATTATCAAGTATACTATTTTTAGCATACTGGAAATGATAGAATATAATGTGGAGTTGACTAAAATCTGAGTATATACTCATTTTTAGTTAACCACACTTTCTAATATCAGTAAGACAATTGGCAGTGCAACCTTGTTCTGCACTCAGACAAATATATTGAAATAGGCATTTGAAAATATCAAAAATAAGCTTTGACATTAGGAAGATGTGAGCTTAAGTACAAAAATCCAAAGTAAATGGAAAAGTAGAGGACCTTCAGATCAAGAACTGTCATCTTGAGTGCAGTCTCGAAGCTGTATGTAAAGTACAAATATCTTGCTTTGTACAACTGTTGAACGCAATTTCCTCTCATAAAAAAAAAAAAAAATCACAAATTGAAACAAGATGCCAGAGTTGCAGATACAGATTTGTTGTGTGAAGTCTTTGTAGTAGTCTTTGTTCCACTTTCTTTTGCTATGGAACTGCAGTGATGAAATAAGAAAGACACACAGCAGTATTAGTAGTAATAACCTTGAATCACTCTGAAGCGGCTGTAACACCCACCTCTGGGCTCCAACATGCCTTTGGTTGTGCCCTCGTCGCACTGCTCCTGTATTCGCTCTCATGCATCAATGAGAAACAAACCCAACCTGAACCTGCTCCCCCACCAACTCAGAAGAATGGCACTGAGGTATTTGGTTTTGCCCTTAGGGATTGATTAGATGCTTGTTATGCTGTCAGTGTCTCTACGTTGGTGAAGAAACTGAAAAAGTGATCCCTTCTACTTTCTTTTTTAAGTAGCTCCGAGGCCTTCCTGTGCAGGTGGAAGGAAGGATCATGAAATACAGATACAAAAATCACATCTGATGCAAGTGAGATTTAAAAAAAGGTCAGGAGGTACAGGTCACAAGGTTAGGTGATCCAGGGCTAGCAATTTTACAGAAGATACAGACTAGGAAATTCTAGTGTATTTAGTAGTATAACCAAATCTTGAAAGATTTGCATTGCTCATATCAAGTTCAAGTTGTCCTAAATTAGTGGGAGTCACGGGTAGCCTAGGGTGTTCAGCAGACTCATATTACAAATTTACCTCTGTAGTAGATGAAGAACAGTGGGATCTCCTCCTGACTATGTCCATGATGAACTGTGAGAGCAGATGTATGCTTAGCTTTGCTGCCATATTTTTGCATATCATAGATCTGGAGTCTCTCTGCTGTGTAGGACCTCATATATTTCTAGTATGACCCTCTTTAATCTCTGCTGTTAGGGACAAATTACTCTTGCTGAGCCAGTTGAACTATTTCTTTGAAAAAAGACCTTTGATTTAGCCATGACATATGGGGACCGACTATGTAGAGGTAGGCAGTGTTTGAATTGGATGGGAACACGAACTACCTTGAGATCCAGGGTTGGAAAATCTTAGTGGCCACACAGCCATCCTGATTCCGCTTGAACCATTTTTTTTTTTCATAAATGTTTGTTTCTTTACATCCATCCAGCCTGAATTTGGAAATAGCTGTGTGCCTGGCAGATGGTGATGGTCCTTGGGTGGGTGAGAGTGATGATTTGTTTCCTCCATGAGTGGTGTTAATGCTGATGGACTTGTGGGTCTGATCTTTCTATTTAGTCTTTTTTTGTATTCTCAGTGTCAATGAACGACTTTTTGTCTAGTCTGTATTTTGACTGAATTTAAGAATTAAGATTGACTACTTAGATTCCTTTTAAAATACAGGATTCTCTCATCTTTGAGGAGTACATTATTTTCTTGGGTAAGATTTTGACCGTGCTGTACATATCTCAGCTGTTTTATACATGTTGTTTCTCCCCTTTCTAAAATAGAAAATGCCATAGCCGGATCAGAGTGCTAACTGTTGTTAGCCTATTCTGTGTACATCTGTCTAGGGCCTGCCAAGTGGTAATAATTCATTACTTGGCACTTCTTCTAAACCTCTCGAAGTGCACTGCACACAGACATGTAGCAGACAGGACAGCTCTCACCATGCCAGGCTCCTAGCACTTGGCAGAAGAGTGTCCCTCTTTGAGTGGCAATATCATGAATCACAGATCGGGTCAATTCAGTACCTCTGTGGCACCCAGCATTCTGCAGAAGTGCAATAGTAGTAGCACTAGTGTGGATACAGAGGTGTTTTTAACCGAGTTGCAATTTGCAGGAGGATGTTTTGGGAAATGACTGATGCCACACTCAGAGCACTTGGGATATGTAAGTTATAAGCCCCTCTACACAGTGACCTTAGTGGTAGGGAGGATTTGAATGTTGGTTTTAAATAGTCAGTGGTAGGCTTTTTTCCTGATCGTTTGCAGGAGTGCCTTTATAGTCATGTTCTGGTGGTTTCTAAGCATATTTGTTTGTTTATGTACGATTAGATACATTGTATTGATTTCTGCATTTTGATATCCCTTTAGAAAACACAATGAACCTCTTCGGATGTTATCCCGAACCAATTATTTTTTCACGATCAAAGAATATAAATCAATTTTTGCTTCCCTTTTGCAATGCAACAATTGATTTTCTGTACTAGCTTAGTTCCACTCTGCTAATCTTTTTTTATGCATTATTTCCTTAAGCTAATTTAGAATTACTTTCAATTTTTAAGTTTTATTATTATTATTATTAATGAAATATCATGAGCACTGTCATTGTCTAGTTCATTATCTCTACTGGCAAAGTTTGGATTATACACGAATTGAAGTTTCTTTTTCTTCCCTCTTGCTAGATTTATTACTTTATAACTAATTGCAGTAAACCTAATATGGGTATGGAATGGAGAAGGATATTGAAATGATATTTTAAAGGTTGTGACGGTTTTATTCTGGACACACAAGGGAGAGCAGGCTTTTTGTAAGTTAATATAAATTTGTATAATACTAATGGTATTTATTAAAAGAATAATCCAGTACATTGAGAACTCCAGAATTTCTCTTAGCTTAGAAATGAGGGACAAATTTATGTGCTTATGGATCTCTCTGCACAATGTCTGCTTTGGTTTTACTTTCCTCTCTGCATTTGTCTATGGAATCGTCCTTAAATGAGCACATAGGCTAGTGCGGTTACTTGGGAGGTTCAGGCTGTGTGGAGGTTCAACATGCTCCACTGTATCAGACTGGAGAAATTAAATTAATTCCATTGTGCTGGGAGACATGAGGATATTTGTAGAAGTTCAAAACAATCTTTTTCTCTTAGCATAATTTTCTTACTAATTTTCTCAACATAGTTTATAAAAATTTAAGGTTTTGTAGCTTTCTCAAGTGAATGTCAGGATCTTGATTCTTCCCCTAAAAGGTAAATTTTCTTGTTTCTTTCTGTAAAGGTACTGTTCTCAATTCAGAAATATAGCCACTGTTCAGAAAAATGCAGTGATGCTGATGGAAGTTAGCCAGTATAACTTTGCTTTAATTACAGTGGGAATGAGATGAAAATTTCCATGGACAGTAGATATTGTGGATGCTCTAGTTAGTGTTTTCACTTCAGGGTCTTAAAAGCTAAAATTACACATCTTTGAAACTGCTGAAAAGTTTGGGCCACAATCCGTGCTGCTATTTTGTGAGATACCTTGAAGTCAGTGAGGCTGTGACTGTCTTTATCAGTCTCAGCATGTCCAGGAAATATTTAGGAATTATGGCAACATGCCAGATAATATGGAGGAAGAATAGTAACTGCCATGAATCTGTGTGTGAAAAACAAGCAAGAGATTGAGTGGAAGAGGCATATAAATACAAGAGAGTTTATATCATTTAAAACATCCTAGAGAGCATTGCTACCAAAAAAAAGTCAGCAATCCCAATATCACCAGAAAGTCTGCCGAATTAACTGGTATACCACTTACTGTACAAAGCAGTAGAAATGAATATTTTCCATTTTTATTTCAAAAGTAATTTTAGAGGATTAGGGCAGAAAGCTATTTAATCATTTAGCAACATCTGATGTGAACGCATTGGTGGATAAGCAACGACTGATGTGATAGTGAATTTTCAACACTGCTTTGTGTGATAAAATAATAATGATCTTACCTAACAAGTTGATATATAAAATATACCCTGGGATTTCTTACCCCACAGCCACTTCCAAAAATACAGCAACAGCGCAACATGGCTTAAAAATAGTGCATAAAAAAAGGGAAATTAACAATGTGAATCTAATGGCTCTAGTCTTACAGAACCGTCTGTGGATCTCTAATAGCCTGAGATTTCTACTTGTTTTTTTTTTCATCAAATCTGAGAAACAGCAGAAGTGTCCTTAATTACCAGTGAGAACATTCATTAACAGTTCAGAGGGCAAGAGCATCTTTGAGGATTAACCATGGAGGTGCAGGGAGAGCAGCAGTGTGGTACTTTCTGGGTGTTTTCCTGACATCTGCCCAGCATGGGATGTACTTCCTACTCTGAGCAAGCAAATCTTGATAAACCAGAGGATCAGAAAAGGCTCAGAGGTATGTAGTGAGGATGAGGGACAACAGGGGGCCTCTTTGGGCCACAGTGCAGTTCTTATTTGAATTTTCTTTTCCTTGTGACTGGAGTAAGAGCTGGGCTGTATTGGTGCATGCTCAGGTTTCATTCCAGAGACAGAGTGCTTGCACCCCTGGGATTGTGTGCACCAAGCTGGGAAACCTGCTGGCATCTGAATGCTTCCTGATTTTGTGTCTTAGCCCTCCTGGAGGCACTTCAATTTTTGGAAAAGTTGCTGGGTGTTGATGCTATAGATCATGTATGATGGGAGTGGAAAGGGTCCCACACCCTGCAGAATTGCCATGGCTTGCTTTCAAAGCTTATATCCTTTAGTGCAGGTATCAGGAAACATTACCTTTTGCTTTTAAGACATGGGATTTGAGTTTGAAAGGTGGGAATCTTGCTGGTACCTACTTGTACCTGCTTCTCTGTGGGTGATCTTCAGGCTTTTTTTTCTCCCTCGGGGAGCTGAAGAGACTACAAGAGCTTGTCTGAAATGAAGCATCTAGCTTGGCCCACTGTCTGGTCCTCTCTCCAGTATATGCAAAGAGATAGACCCCTTGAAAAAGTAGATCATTGGAATCCTTTCAGGAACTTTGTGATTCACATTTCAGAAATTTTCTTCTCTATTGATTCCAGGAGATTTAATAACCATCATAGATTTGGCTTTAGGCTTGCAATTAATTAAAAACTGCATATATCTATGCCATATATTACTGCAAAACTGAGTTGCAGGTATGAAAATGCCATTGGCAATGAGCATATTGAGACATAAGTTTAAATGCATAAAAATACACAGAATGAGACTGTTACACATTTAAGTCTATATTCTTATAACTGTTCTGAATTTTATTGTAAATAGGTGTTCTTTTGATTTTTATTGTTTTCTCTGTTGATTTTCAGTGATAAGTTTGATAATTTGAAGAGGATAAGTAGAACTTCCAGGACACAGCATGACAGTGTTTAAGGTGTCAGCCTTGAAATCTTGCTTGTGTGTGAAACTTTCATACTATGTGATTAACCAGTGTTAATGGAGCTCTCCAGAGACACAGTGCTCTATTCCTAAGTCTAAAAGCAAGACAGTAGAATAAAGCATCAGAGGCAGTTATAGCCCATTTTATGTAACTTCTCTGAATTTTAAAAAAGGACCGTAGTGCCAGTAACTGAAGTACTGGGAATGAGTACATCTAAAAGTCACCTTTTTATTTGTGTTTGCATTTCACAATGTGCAGATGCACTGCCCTTGACTTCAATGAGATTTGAATTTGTATGACTGGATGAAAAGTGCTCTCCTCAGTTTTTAAGATCTGTAAATTGTTGTGTAGTCTCATCCATGGAGATACTCAAAAACCATCTGGACAGAGTGCTGGGCAACCCACTTGAGATGATCTTTCTTGAGCCGGGTGGTTGAACTAGATCATCTACAGAGATCCCTTCCAATACCAACCATTCTGCAATTCTGTGAAATTGTTAGTTAGTTATTTGACTAAGATGAATTGTAATAAATATATACATATAGATATTTATGTGTGTAACTCCTGCCTACTGAACTGTTCAACATTTAGATTAATTTACTTTTTCTGATGAGGAGAAAATGAAAAAGGGTATTCTACATCTTAATGATATTCCCTACATTGCACAAAGAGAGGCAGGAAGAAGAATACCTTGTAGGTAGACATTAATGCCTTTATCTTATAACAAAATAAATTTTATTTCTAATCTTAAATTTAAACATCAGCCAAAAATTACAGGGATTTTTCTTTTGTTTTACTTTAATATATCACTTATAATATGCAGATGTATTCAATCTGATTAATTTTTAAATAAATTGTAATGGAGGATTCCTTAGAACTGGCATAAAAGCTTTCACAGAATTCCAGGTCTTCTCACTACTGCCTTTATGAGTTGATCAGCATGGTTAAAGTAGAATTGTTGGTGGTTATGTTGCTTAGTTTCAAAACATATTCTCTTACAATTAAGATTGTGTTTGCTGTGACATTCTGTGATGTTAGATTGTATTCGCCCCACTGAATTATACACATGGCTTGCTGACACTACCTTTAATTAATTTAAAGCTTCTGCATACCGCATGCAGGCTCGTAAACACGCAGATCCAGAATGCACCTTAACTGTAACTGAGGTTTTTCCTCTGTATTTTTTTTAAGTTGTAGAAGAATTAATTGCCTAAAGTTTGCATGACATTTGCAGAGAAAATATTTTCTGTTCAAGAATGAATGCAAATGTGTATTTGCATTATCTCAATGACTGCAGCATTCATCCAAAATTGATTTTCTCCTTCCACAGGTTATTTAAATGTATAGGTTTTCTTTCAAGTGACTAGTCTTTGAATTGAAGGAAGGATCCTGCCCATCATTAATCATAGGATAGCATGCCATTTTCTTCTGAAAAGTACCAAAGATAAAACCCTAATTTAGAGACAGGAGGATTGTTTTGGAGACTCAGAACTGCATGGGAGAGACAGTAGCAAAGCATCTTTTTTGACCAAATGATCATTTCTGAATGCATGTTATTTTACCAGGAATGGTTCTTATCTGTAAGTTAGATAAGATAGTTCTAATCTATCAATTATTGTACTGAGGGAGGCAGGGACTTTTCTGTTAAATAAGAATTGCCAACCAGGCAGCCCCTAGACTGACTCATCCAGACACACGATGACTCGCCACCTTTTCACTGCATGGAGTACAGAACAGCCTTTGGGGCAGTTGATGCCACTTGAAAATTCAGGTATGTCCCTCAGCATCAGCTTGTCACTGGGGAAGGAATGAGTGAGGTAGCCTCCCTGCCTGCTGAGTTTGTCCTGCCCGGCTGTATGGCAGTTGTGAGCACTCAGGGGTGTTGCAACTTTTTCAGTGTAATATATCCCACTTGTTTTACTAAGTAAGCATATTTTAGACGGGCTATTTCTTAGACAAATTCATTCTTAGCAGTACTAATAGTATTTGTCTTGACTATAGTCAGTGGGTCATTGAGAGAGTGCGCTTCAGTGAAAACCACTGGAGTATTTGCAAAAATGTGATAATACATTTTAGCAGTATAGCTGAGTAGGCTTTACCCTTGAGAATGCTTTAAGGGCTTCAGTTCTAATATGTTTTTTTACTTCAATCTGTCTGCATAAATGTAGAAGGCTGTTATTTTATCATTTATTATCCTATAGGAAATGGAGAATTAGAGATCCCACTAAAGTCTTAATGGACTAATATCCATTTTATCATAACCTGGAAATCTTCATAGTCTTAGTAAAAAGGTCAATGACTGATCAAGACAACAGAGTAATGACTTGAAGTACAAGCTGGAAGCAAACGGGAAAGCATCAGCTACTGCTCTGTATGCTAAAAAAACATCCGTTTTGAGAACCTATAGGCAAGAAATTCTAGAGAAAAAAATTGTGACTACTAAGTACCTTACGGAGAAAAAAACACACAAGGTGCTAAAAATTATGTGATTTGAAGGAATGTTTCAAAGGGATGTAGAAAGCCTGGGTTGTAGAAAATAATAATAATATAAAAATAAAGCTTTTTATTACCATTTGTTTCAAGTCATCAACATAAATTCAAGATAAATGCCAGAAAACAGTGAAGCTGTTATTGAAGATACTCTATGGTCTTTGCCTTGCATTTTGACTTCACAGAGCGGGGAAAAGAGACAGTGAAACAATTTTCATCAGTTCCCATGTGTAGCATCCAGAGAAGTAGTACGTGAAGTAGGCTAGCTTCACATCACAGAGATTATTTCTGTATGAGAGACAGACTGAATTCCCCAATATTCTATGCTGACTGCTCCTCTGGAGAGTATGTATATCACTTCCAGGAATATCTGGGGAGGAATAAACTTGTAAATGAACAAAAATTCTAAGTGAAGCTCTTCAAGTCCTTTTTTTCCTTGCTGCATTCTGGGATTCTACCTTGTGGACTTGGCAGAACAAATTTATTTTTTTTCCAGTACAAAAGTTACCTATGAACTATCTCTTATCCCATTTTCCTGAATTTTATGTAAAGGTGAAAAGCTGAGTGAAATTTGGATTTTTTTTTTTATGAGATATGTTTCCATTAACATACTGAGATATTGGTTAGAATGATTAAAAAGAAACTCAAATTTCAACCTTTTCTTTTTCCTCAAACAGGAGCCTTAACACTATTTTCAGAAAGGTTCACTATTTGTTTTTCCGTTATGAATTTCAAATTGCCTTCAATAACAATGTTTGATTTTTGTTAGTTGAAACCAGCTGCAAATTATGTCTATTTTGAGTCAGATCAAAATTACCTATTCCCGCCACCTCCCATGCCTCTCTGTGTATGGGACTGTGTTTCCTAATCATCCGCGTGAGATGTCTCCCTGGATGGACGGCAGGGTTCAGGCTAGGAGATGTCAGTGGATGTTTGTGATGGAGTTTCCCAGATGCACCAGCCTGAGAGATGATAGTGACCTCAGTAGTGGCCAGGGATAGGGCAATGGGTGTAAGTTGAAACACAGGAAGTCCCATCTCCATATGAGGAAGAACTTCTTCACTGTGAGGATGACAGAACACTGAAATAGGCTGCCCAGGGAGGTTGTGGAGTCTCCTTGTCTGGAGGTCTTCAAAACCTGTCTGGATGCCCCCCTGTGCCCCGTGCTCCAAGTGTCCCTGCTTGAGCAGGGGTTGGACTAGATGATCTCTAGAGGTCCCTTCCAACCTTAAACCATTCTGTGATTCTGTGATTCTGTGACCAGAAATTCACTCTTGTCTGCTCTTTTAGGAAAATACAGTTAAATTATCAGTGGAACTGATGCTTTAGCTCATAAAGCAATGGTAAGAATGCCTTCTACTCCACTACAGTTTGGATCCAAGGTGCACAACTTCCCTCCTGATCCTCTTGTACTACTTGTTTTAAAGGCAATCTGACCTACAGTCAACAGGCTGCTTGTGAACTAGATACAGCCAGAGTTGGGCCTGAAGCTGATACTACCATTCATGAACTCGATTCACTGTTTTGAAGGCAATCAGACCTGTAGTCAACAGGGATTTTGTGAATCTGGTGCTGCCAGAGTCGGGACTATAGTTACCACAGTGTTAGATATCCCTATTAAGGGATGAATCTAGCCACCCTCAGTCCCTCTAACCTTTGAGGATTGGCTGGAACGCAAGGGGATTCATCTCTTACCAAATTTCCACCCTCCCTACATCAAACTGCAGGAGCAAACTGCAAACTGCATCAAACTGCAACTAGCTTCCTGGATTCCTCTTGCAGTAGAGTTTTCTTCCATCCCACAGATGGGGTTTAAGCTCTTCTAGGGTACACAGATTTTCAGACCAAAAAAAAAAAAAAAAAAAAAAATCCTTAAATTTTTTTTTTTTTTGGCTAAAAAGCCAAGCCTTTTCCTGCTTTGGTTCACCACAGATTCTCTGTTTGTTAGCATTAAGTGATAAAGGATGGTGTTTCTATGTAATTAAAAGTTTAATTACGTTATTATTCTTCTCAAGAGTGCATTGAGAAAGCAGGAACATAATTTCTCTTGAGAGCAACAAGGAGAAGTAATCATGAAATGTTCTCCGTGGGTATTTACCACAACGTCAGTGCTGCAAAGGTTGTGCAAGTGTGGAAATATATCGGTTCAAATAAATACCCTTTAGGAAGTCTGCTTATTCTTCTCTTTCAGGACAGGCAGATTTCCAGGGTTGAGGTAGGTACTTGCATGTCAAAGGCTGGGAAGCAAGACTTATATCAGCTTGGATAGAACAGAAATCTCTTCTACCTCTCAGTAAACAAGCAAAAAACCCAAGCAAAACCAGAAAAACAAAAACACTCCCAAACCAACTGAAAAACAACAACAACAAAACAAAATGACAACTCAGGAAATGATTTTCCTGTCTGTTGTTATCTATTAAAGATAATAGGTGTAGGTCCGGGTTTTTTTGAATGCAAACGTTTGTTACCATTGTGAATTTTGGAGTGATTTAGTAAAAGGCTTTGTCTACATGTTATAAATACGTGCCTTTGTTAGTGTAGTATTATGACTATCTAACTATGGACAGTTATCAACAGCTAATGATATTATCAAATCTGTCTATCTTTGCTCCTTTGTACTTACTCCTTTATTGGAATCCTGACAATCTCCCAGGACTATGAATGTCAAACAGCATTTCCATTCCTTGTGTGACTTATTATAATTATTTTCATTGAAGTTGTTGCTGAGGTCAGGATAGTGAAGTACTTTATTTATGCACAGCAGGGAACAATAAACATCGATAATGTTTCTTTATTCTTATAACATAATTACTTTTAAATCCCAGTATTTATATTAATTAGAAGTAAAAAAAAAGTTAAAAAAGTAATTAAAAGTAATATATTTTACATTATATTTCCCACTTTTGTAAACACAGACTGATATCTCTAGTGATTTTTCTTTATCCCAAATTTATACTACACTAATTTTTGGTGGTATGATCAGTTTTTTTCTTTGTGCAGAATTGATGTTTCTTCACCTTCCTTTGTAGCAGATAGTTGGCAACATCTGCAGAAATAACTGATCCTTTCATATTTTCATGGATTTCAGTTTCATCTTTATTATTATTTTTATGTTTCTTTGAGGTAAGACTAGTCATTTGTTCTTTCCACTGAATACTATTTTAAGCACTTATGAACTAGACTTTATCATAATACCATGCTACTATTTCCATTTAATTAACTATACACCATATTTGCATAATGAAAATGACTTTTTTCCTAACATAGATACAGGAAGGATATAGATAGGATGCATTTATTTCTTTTACCAAAAGGAAAAGAGAGAGAGCAGAAAAAAAGTCTACTGCAACTGGAATAATTGTGGAGAACTTCTTTTATCCAATAAAGAATTGGTTTATATTGTTTTCTCTGAATTTGTGCAGTATTTCTTATATATATTTTTAAAGAAAGATCTGCATTGAAATATGATTCCAGCTTGCTTCAGTGTTTCATCATTGATTTTTTTCTGGAGATTCTCATTTTCTTGAAATACTGTATTAAACAAAGATATTCATGCCAGGTGATGGACATATGCAATTGTATTTTAGATCATAATGAATGAATAAGTGAATATATGTATTAAGATTCTTAGTCAGTCAAATGCAACTGCTAGAATAGTCATGCCTGCCACTTATGGGGTGCTTATCTGTTTTATAGGAAACAAAAGCAGTTCTATGCTGTTTGGACAGCTAGTTCAGCGTTGATCTGTAAGCTGTGTTGATGTTCTTCCATTTCCATGCTCAGGGTTTGCAATTTTGTGTTACACACAACAGTTTATGGGTAAAACCACATTACAGTGCTTTTCCTCTCATTCAGTTCGTCATCTCTTAATTTTTTTTCTATCTGCTATCTTCACCTCTATTGTGGATGGACATCCTGGATCACTTTATTCCTCATGCTCTTCCCTGGCTAGGATTCAGGCTTCACAATCTTCAGATTCTGTTTTATTGTTAGCTCTGTGCTTTGGAAGATAAGAATCATTCTACTGAAGGTCCGGGCTTTTATGCATGAGGCTTAAAAAATGTCAGGTAGCCCCAGCTTGAGATGAGCTTTAGGAGGATCTTAACAACTGAAATTAAAAATGATGTACGAGAATAGAACGAAAGTACCTTATTTATATAGCTTATCTGTGGCCTAATTTCTCTACCAAGTGGCACAAGAAGCAGCTAGCTGAAGTGCTGTTCAGATCCCACTCCTTATTAAGGCATTTTCAGTTATTTTTATCTTTCTAAACCTCTCCAGTCTTTCTGGTGGAGATGATTTTCCGTGTTTCCCTGATCTTTCTGTTGATAGCATAGCCCAGAGCCTGCAACAACAGCTCTTTATAACAAACCATGCCACAGGTTCGACTGTGCAAGTTGGGCCTCATTCATACTGGAGGAAATGGGGTTTTGGAGCAAAGAGAGTGCTGCTGAGAGGCCCTTATGCAGGTCTGGGCACTAACAGGAGTTGGAGGCTGGAGCTTGAGAGGCACCATCAGCCAGCACAAACCAATTCTCCTCTTTTAAGACCCATTTCACCACTCCTAAAAGTTTGATCAACCTGGAGAGCATCTATGTGTCCCCATGTTATGCCAGCCCACAGAAGGCCCCATCGCAGGTCATAGAATCATAGAATGCTTAAGGTTGGAAAGGACCTCAGAGGTCATCTAGTCCAACTCTCCTGCTCACGCAGGGCCTTCTCCTGGCAGAGCACCCTGGCACGGAAATGCTGTGGCCAGGTGCCACACTCTGACATTTGGCACGTGGCTGCAAACATAAGCAAAGTGTCTGAGCGTGGCATGTGTAGATCGGGCCTTACAGAGACGTAGCCACAAATATTTTCTTCATTAGCTTTAAGAGTGTTGTTTGGAGAGAGGAGATGACCCCTGATGCTTTCTTGGTGACCAGGCCTAACACTGGGAAAGCTCGGGCATGTGCTGGCCACAGTTGACTCTTGTTTGCAAAGCCTGAAAGCAGTTCTTCCACTGTTTTGGTGTATATTAGATGGCTAATATTTTTATATATTTTTTTTCATTGCTTGACACAAAAAGCAGTCTATGTAACTCCTCAGATTATGATGACTAGAGAGACTGCAGAGACGCTGTAACCTACCGTCAGTAGGTCATGATGTTAATGACGAAAGCAAAGTGGAATACTGTTTAAATATTTGCAAATAAACATGTGATGAAGAGGTTGACAAATACAAGATACAGCTTGTGAATTTATTAGGAGAAAACCTACTAAATATGGAAGCGCAGTGTTGAAAGTGCAAATCCAGAAGCATGTGATAAAATCTAGTTTGACAAGAGTAACAGTAACTTTATAATGTTAAGGAAAAAAAAAAAAAGAAAGAAAAAAGAGTGATGCAGATATCCTTCTGGTCATTTCAGAGCACGGGGACTCAATTCAAGAAAATAATTGATTTCTGTCTCGGAAAACACAAAAATGTTTGTTGTCAGTAGCTTAAAAACATGAAGACCAGTTATATGTATTTAAAATACCCATCTAAAATGTAAAATAACTATTGTCTTGTTTTGATAAATGTGATTTTACATTCTTAAATCACTGAATTTTGTAGAACCTCTTTTACTTTTGAGTTTATCCATTCTCAAGTGGGCAGGGAGCAACAGGAGAACTAATATGAAAATGTAAATTATCTAAGCTTTAAGGTTAAACATGTATTTAAAACCCCCTCCAGTTTAGGAAGCACTTGAGCATGTGATTAAATCTTAATGATATTAATGGCACTAAAATGTAGTCTTAAGTGAAAGCCACAGGGTTTCATTACTGAACCTAGGCTTTAGCCAAAGCAAAAGAAATGAAAAGCCTGTTCCTACATTTTTTTTTCTTTTTGCTCCTACAAGGATATTTTTGTGCTAAAAAAGAGTTTAAAGGAAAAAGGGTCTTAAATGTATTAAAATGAACATGCTTAAGTTTTGCTAGTATCTGTTTTACATCACGTTCCTGAATATGATTGTGGCGTTGTATGTATTTTAATCATTATATTGTAGAGATACTTCTTTTCTTTTCTTGGTATATTATATTGGTTGGAAATACATTCACAACTTCTGTAGTATTTATTTGAACATTAATCAGTCATTTGTTATACTGCATAATAATGAGTCAGAAATTGCTAGTCACAAAACTTCAAATGCCATCAAGTATTTGATGGTAGTAAACAATATTCATATAGTATGTTAGAGACAGGTAGGCAAAGAGATACTATGTGTATATACATAGAGTTTTTTTTCAATATATAGTTTTTATAGAGATATTCAGATGGTACAAAATGTTTTGTCAGTTTTGCAAATTTAAAAAAGGATATAAACATGAGTTAATTTTCATAAATGTAGTTTGAAAGACTTTGGGGTTATCTGAGTTAAAGGACTTCACCTGTTAAAAGCTGCAATTGAATATAATATTAGAATTAGAATTCTTTAAGAATTTAAGAATTGGTGCCTTTTTTGCTGTCTGAGGCAATTTGAATGTAATCAGTTCTGTGTGGTAGTGGCTTTAACTGACAGCAGAGTCAATGGTGCAATCACAATGTTTCGTACCATGTTTAAGAATCAGAATTTGAAAATGTGGACTGCTGAGTACTTGAAAAAAATAACTACTCATTTAATTTAAAAGCCTAGATGAGAATACTAACCAAGAGCCTAAATATATCCAAAGATGTGTTTAAAACATAGAGCTTGACTTGGCCGCAGTCAGTTATTGAAGTGTCTCCTGCCAGAACTATGGTTGTTGCTTTCTGTGTGAAGAGCTGAATATGCAAACATCAGACCTGCATTTTTATTGCTGTCCTGAAATAGACTTGAAAGTAGTTTCATGTTATTGATAAATAAGCTCAAGTTTAATTGAGCTATCTAGCATCTCTTCTGTTTACCCAATACTTACATGAGACTATTTTCTGAGTGTGCTTCTAAATTTAAAGGCACTTCCTCCACCCATTGTCTTGTCATTATGTCCATGGAAATTTTAAGTAGCTTCCTAATAACCTGAATGATTGTTTTTTTCTTGCATATTAAAGAGCTCTGTTATGTGTGTAAGGTGTGGGTTGTTTTTGTTCTTGATTTTTATGTTTGAGAAACGTAAGTAAATTCCACACTCTCTATTTTTAGCAATGAAATATAGCAGAATGATTTGTAATTGGATTACCTACAAAACTATGAACAATTAGAATTACTGTAATCAACTTTTCTACTGTAATTGAGAGTTCAGGCAACTTTGCAGTTATCTTTACAGTTCTTACAGATTTTCAGAAACAAATCCCTTGGACAGTGGGATTTGAAATGTCAAAAATGTAAATAAATAAAGCACAGAACAATATTATGGTGATAGTGGGGGCATACGTTAAGTCAAAATAGGTGGAACAGATCAATGAAGTGAAAAGATCAGATGACACACACCATCTTAAAATTTGCCTTAACTATGGCACTGACTGGGGAAAGAGAACAATATTTGAAAAAAGATATACAACCATGTGGACAGAAAACATTAAGAAATATTAAAAAAAAATCTTGTGAATAAAAATAAAGTTTTTTCATGCACTTAAAACCCTCAAATAATACGTTTGCTTTAAACTTAAAAGGACTAGTCTTTCTGGATTTTCATTTTGTAACATGGCATTTATTGTGAGGAACTTACAGCTTCTGTCAAAAGAAAAGGCCTTGATGATTGTGTATCATCACTGGATTTATGATATTTCAGTTTTTGAGAATTACATATATATTTGTTAAGGAAAACTTAAAAGCTTGATACCTTTCCCTGTGTGTGCTCATAGCAGTACTGTATTTATTTGCATCCAGTCAAAATTTATACTGAATCTGAAAATTTTAAATACTGTTGTGGTAGCGATTCTATACTCTCTCTGAAGTTACA
The DNA here is from genome assembly GCA_032273925.1 of Rhynchotus rufescens. Lineage (NCBI taxonomy): Eukaryota > Metazoa > Chordata > Aves > Tinamiformes > Tinamidae > Rhynchotus > Rhynchotus rufescens. The sequence continues at coordinate 17,417 of JAVCKT010096680.1, read as the reverse complement.
TCTCAAGATTAATAACACACTTGCAAGCTGTGAAATTTCATTATTGATTTCTGTACTGTGTGTTGATTTGATTTTATTTTTAGAATTTCTGAAGCAAGTAGAGATTATTTAATTTTTCACTATACCTGACAATTTTCAACACAGATAAAATAGCTGCTTTTGACACAGTAGATGATACTGCTCACTGATTCTGATCCTTTTACTTATGTTAGGAACATCCAGACATAACATATAACTGTACTGACGATAACCTTTAGGGGAAAATATTTGTTCGCCAGTTAAGATTTCAGCTATAGTATTTCTGAAGGAACTTCTTCAAAGTACCAGAACCAATGACGTTTCAGAGACTTTTGATTTGGAAGAGGCAGAATCAGCAGATGATCTTTAGGTCAATGATGTGATCACCCAGAGCCTGGGAAAATCCTGAGAGCAGAGTCACAGCATGGAAATCATGTCAGATAACTCATATATATAACTGAGGACGAAAGAGAGGGAAGGCTATGTGACAATGTTAATTATATCACTCAGTAAACGGCTGGAAGATACTCAAGCACTACAAGCGAGGAAAAACGTTTCCAAAAACATCACAGTGACAGTGGTCAAGCAGTGCAGCAATGGGGAGAGCTTAATTATTGTACAAATAATCATGTGAGTCATTAAAGAACAGGTCTCTGATTTGACCTTTCATCATTGCTGGGCATAATTTAATCATCACTTTCCCTTAAGAAAAAGCCAACTTGCAGTGTGTTATGAATATTACATTTGTTTTTTGATGCCCAGGTTAACTATTGCAGTTAGTCCTCTTACAGTCAGTAGAGAGAAATAGTCGTTTTTAATGTACAGTTTATGTCAGCCTAAATGTAGAACTCTAGGATTTCTGAAATAGTCAAAAAGAGTTTAGATGGGCCTAATCGTGATGGTTCCTGTGTCTTTCTGACACCTATAATGTCATTGGTGTAGTCTAGCTCAAGTATCCCCATGCACATTGCACTTTATATTATCATGATAACTCTGTAAAAAATAGCAGAACACAGCATATTTCAATGGTACAGCAACAAATGAGTACATGAATCATGTATAAACTTGTTTTTCAGGCAAATTAAATGGTATAATTGAACTTGCATAAAATTATTCTAAGTTTACACTAGAAAGGCTCTATGATGCATTTTCTCATGGATATAGAAATGCCAGTGGATCATGCAGAAGAGTGAATCATGGAGTCCTTGAAAAATAGAGGCTATCCTTCATCTTGAGAGAAGTGTGAACAGCTTAAATATGTTCAGCATGTAGAATAACAAGATCTGCCAGTGCAGAGCCCTGCTGTTTTTTACTCCATCACGCAGGCCCACAGTGGACATACAGAACAGTATTAGTTGCAAACTAAGCTCTTCACATTATTTTTTTAAAAAATCATCTTTATATTTTTTCATTAATTCTTGCTGTCTTTAGTCTCTTCTCTTTACTAATACTATTAAATACTATGAAATTCCAATTGCAATTCATTCCTGTTAGTCTTTTCTAGATAACGATTAGTTAAGTTTGATTCAAACAATCAATTATTGCTTGAATAACTATTTGGGGCCTCTTAGTATCCTCCACTGATAGCCTCTGCTTGTGGTATAGTAGTGGAACAAGAAGTGCCTTGGTTGTTTTCTTTCTGTATTGACATTCTTGTGGAAAAAATTCTTGCTACTTTTGAGGTATCTTTCTGTTTGCATTACGTCTTGCTTTTTGCTTCTGTTTCATTCTCATTTACTTTTTATTTTGTGTTGTTTTTTAGCAGGTTGTAGTTTCTGCTTGCAGTAATTTCCTCTAATCTATACAGAAAGACTCAAGATTTTGTCAAGATAGTCTTCTGCTAGTCTTACCTTCCTCCCACAGTATGAAGGTTTATAATTTCCTTCAATATTTAAATATTTCCTTCAATATTTCCTTCAATAAAATTTTCCTTTCCTCAATAAGATTGAGTTTCTTTTTGAATCAGTTACTTACTCTTCTAGCTTATTTTCCTTTTACATATTCCAAGATTTCCTATATGCCTTGTCGTAATCCACTATTTTTATTTTGCCATTATTTTTTCTTCCTGTATTATAACTATTTTCCTTTCTGTTTACCGCCACTGTATTCATTTTTCTTCACTCTGGCAATTTAACTGAAATATTTAAAATTAATTTTGTGTTGTCTTTCAGCTGGTTTGTAAACAAACTAATGAAATTAATGAAATGAGATGAATTTGTGAAATACAATCAATGAAAAATAAGCTATATTTCAATCAGATACAAGCTCAGTACAAGTTATAAGACTGTCTCTTCTAATTAAATTTCATGTAGGTATAGCTGTTTCAAAATATATTGTAAAAGGAATAGAGGAAAATATTATAATTTTTCCAACGTTAACAGGAGCTTTCAGTTTCTAAAGGCACTTTGCCATTTCATTTTTTAATAGAACTATCAAATAGGGGTGGTATTTCATGACTGATGAATGATAGATGCACTAATCCTGTTTAAAAAGGGTGCAGTGGAATAATACACAAAGTTTTAGAACAAATTTTAAAGGAAATAATAATCAGAAAAAAATAGGACAAAGTACAACACAGGCCAATAGAAAACTGCACATGAATAGGAAAGACAGTAGAGTTAATTTATCTGAATTCAATAAAGCATTTGATATAATGCCACATGGGAAATTATTTGCAAAGATGAAAAAAAAGATGGGTGTAATTGAAGGAAATGGTTAATGTAAAGTAATGAACTTTTGAGTTCTGGCTTCAAAATGTCTCACAGTTATTTTTTGTATAGTTACTTCTTGCGTAATCAAAAGGGAAGAGCTCTTCTTTGAAGCATTACCTTACTGTAGTGTAAGTCCTTCCAGATCAAGAATAAACAATTCAGTGTTGACAAATTTTTGTGCATCTGGTCTGGTCCCCTGGACTTCTTCATATCCAACTGGCATAGATATTGCTCAACTCAGTTTTTCTCTAATGTAGGTAATGTTTCAGTTCAACAGATTGTTGTAATTGGTTGGAGATCTGAAGGGCTTAATGGTAGTCAAGACTATCAAAGGACGTCTTAGTCAAGATTAAGGCAAAGGATGCATTGAGTATCTAAGTCTTTCTCTGTAAAGGCAAGGAGTAGTCACTTGGTCTGTTGCTTGAGAAATGCATCTGCATTCTCCTTAGCCTTCCTGTCAATGTATTTTTGAAGGCTCTTCTTCATATCTCTTCACATCCTTGACTATTTAAGCTGAGCTTTGGCTTTCCTAACTCCACCTCTGCATGCTCTGGCCTTGTGTTGCTCCTGAATAGCTTCATTTTTGCACCACAGATCATTTAGGAATTCCTTTTTCAACCATTATGGCTTTCTGTCCTGTTTGCTTGACTTGATGCATGGAGGAAAGTGCTGGTTTTGCTCTTTGAGAACAGTGCGCCTGTCGATCAACTGTCTCTGACTTATTTGTCCTCCTACATAATCCTGTTTAGTAGATCTCTGAACAAGCTGACATTTACTCTCTGGAAGCCTCAGCTTGAAATTCTGCTATTTGTCTTTCTTCTCTCAGAATTTTAAACACTATAGTCTCATGGTCCCTGCAGACAGAGCTGCTCCTGACTTTCATATCTTGAACTAGTTCTTCGTATGTGATTGACTAGTTGGAAAGTCCCTGGCATGCTATTTACTTGAGCCAAGCACTCTCCCAAACAATTCCTGGTCACACATTGGGAGTCAGAGTGTTCCTGGGACTATTCCCAGCAGTCAATTTTCATGCAGCCACTCTGTTTTTAACACTAGGAGAGCTTACTGGAACTGGACATAACTGTCATAATTTTGGGCTGTTATGACCATTTGGACCAACATGTAGAATGTACATATTTTGTTCTGCAAAAGTAGACTTTCTTTAAAAAGAAGAAAGATACAAAAGGAATGAGAGAGATTTTTTGTATATGTTTGTACATACAAGAGTAAAGTGATGTGTCTAATTACTAAATATCCCTATTTTTCATTAGCTTAACATCCTCTGAAAGTTTTCCATTGGACTTTTTCTTCTTCATGCTGAATCAAGAAGGAAATCCCAAAGAAGTTAATGCTCTTAGACTGTTTAAACCAGTCCAGAAACAATTCCAAAGTCCTGGACCTAACATATTCCCTGGAAGGTCCAGTTTAGTACTAGGTGGGCCTGTGGTTTCCTCCTATACCTCCACTTTTCCCATCTTCTTGTTTTATGGGAAAAAAAAAGTGATATGGAGATTGAGAAGGAACTCAAGAGTTTACTCAGTGCTGCATTTTGTCTCAAAAACTACACTTTCTGTGACACTTTCATTCAGCTGTATGATAGAGCATTGAACAACCATTGAAATATCATCTCAGACAATATGCTGAATGAGAAAGTATTTACAGTTGTACTACAAGGAACAACCTAAAGTATAGGCTATAGAAAGTATTTACAGTTGTACTACAAAATGTAAATGTGTTCCTGAAACATTGTAATAAAACCAAAATATGTTACAGTAACTCAGTTGAAGAATTTGCCTGAGGAACACTTATGGATTTAATGCATGATAGTATTTCATTGCAGAGTTATTCACAATGTTCTAAGTAGAATTTATGAAGTTCTATAATGCTTGCAGTCTTTCCAGTGGACATAATGCCTCCATGAACTCATCTATATGATACTCTTTATACAGCCTGTCTTTATATGGTACATACTCTAAGTTTATGGAATCTATTTATCAAGATTTTATGTTTGTGTATTGACATAGTTCGGCAGTGACACCCAGCTCAATCTGCATGGTGTGTCCTACACTGCTGTGGCTGGTACTGAGCTGGACTTACTGGCCTGACCAGGTCAAAGCTGGCTTCTGCATTAGGTCACATCTGCTCCGTTACCGAAACCAGTAATTTCTCATGCATCCTGGAGCATGTTGGAACACTGCAGGAGTCCTATGAATTCAGGAACTTCAGCTTTATACCAGCATGGTAGCTCAAGGCTGGCTTTGTGCAGTGTTACCTGCACAAAGCGTCTCTGCACCACATTCCTACTGTGTGCATTGCCAAGACTTCGCTATTATCCAGGTGAACCCCAGCACCATGTCACACTGAGAGATATTTGAGGGGTAGCTGTAAAAAACATGGAAAAGTTGGTGTTGGAAGGGACCTTTAAAGGTCATTTAGTCCAACCCTCCTGCTCAAGCAGGGAGGGACTGCAAGGAGGGAAAGAATGGGTTAGACAACAACACAGAGAGAGACTCAAGTTTCTTGAAAGATAAAGCAGGATAGATTTAACAGAGGATTTACACTACAGACTGCACAGAGAATCCTAGGAACCACACAGAGGGGACCCTGATGGGAGGCTGCTGGATACACAGTTTGGATGCCCAGGAAAGACTCGCCTGTCCTGGTGGGCCCTTAAGTCTGTCAGAAATGTTTCCTGTCTCAGCTGTGCTGGCCTTGAGTAGTTGCTGGCTGCAAAGTAACTAGACACTGTTGACGAAATGGAATATGCATGCCTGGTCTTGTTGGGAATTTGGTCACTGCATAGAGAGCACTCTGGCACTGTGATCATGTACTCTGCCAGTCACCTAACTTCTCAGCAGTGCTTCTACGGATGTTCTTGCTACACTGGGTCAGCTAGAACATGTTATGTTGCCCAGCACCTTACCTGTGCAACTTTTTAATGTCTGAAAGGATGGGGACTCCACAAGCTCTCTGGGCAACCTGTTTCAATGTTCGATCACCCTCACAGTGAAGAATCTTTTTCCTTATGTTCAGATAGAACTTCCTGTGTTTCAGCTTGTGTCCAGTGCCTCTTGTCCTGTTACTGAGTATTGCTGAAAAGAATTCGGCCGCATCCTGTCTACATCCTCCCTTCAGATACTTCCACCCACTAATAAGAGTCTACCTTGGTCTTCTCCAGGCTGAAGTTCTCCCAGGCTTTCCTAATGCTCCCCAGGATGCCGCTGGCCTTCATGACCACAAGTGCACGTTACTCCATGTCTTGCCTTTATCAAACCTCATGAGGTTCATGAGGTCCATCTCTCCAGCCTATCCAGGTCCTTCTGAACGGCAACAACACTGTTCTAATTTGTCACCCTCCCAGTTTTGTATCACCAGCAAACTTGCTGAGGGTGCACTCTATTTCCACATCCAGGTCACTGATGAAGGAGACTGGATTCAATAGAGACCCCAGGGGACACTTCTAACTACAGGCCTCCAACTATACTGTCTCATTCAGCTCTTCCATTCAGCCAGTTTTCAATCCACCTTGCTGACTGCTCATGTAGCCTATAATGGTTCAGAAGTACTGACCAGAATATGTGAAGAATTTAAGCACAAATTATTCTATAACAATTCCTGCAGATTTAAGCAGCAGCCACATTCTGACTGAAATAAATATCATTCAGAACTGGAGAGGCATGTGGGGCTCATGTGGATTTTTGCTTATTAAGCATAGACTTATTTTTTGCTGTTGTGAATTCTTGATAGCCTTCACTTGTTCCCCTTGGTAAAAACAGAAGTATTCCAATGAAGGGATGTCAAGACAGTTCATAGCTACAATCTGCAAATGATAACAACAGCAAAGCTCCTCAGTGTAAACTTTAATTGATCCTGGAGAACAGAAAAGCTTTTTAAAGCTTGCTAAATGAGTAATGAGCCTTGAAAAGTCACTTTAGAACACCAAATTAACTCAATTGAAATACAGAAATTGCTAGATTATTTATCTGACAAGTGGGGAGCTGATGAATACTGCTATAACCAGAAAATAACTGCTGTAGTGAAAGCTATCAGCTTGCTGAATCACTAACTTCCCATCACACTATCAAAATTCAGCCCAGTAACAGAAGCATCAAAGAAAAGAAGGAAAACACAGAACTTAAATTGCAACTTTTCCTGAAGGTAATATGGGAAGATGAATTGAAAATAGTAGTTTTAAGTAACTAATAAAAGTTATGCAGTAGATGATAAACAATATTCTGTAAAGGAAGTAGAGAGGTCATTGAGCTGCAGGTCGAGAGAAGAAAGAAAGAATTGGATAAGATAAAATCTGCTTTAAGAACACCAGAGGACACAAAGGCAGTAGAGCAAAATATATGTGACTACCTTTATTACTAAGACTTCTCTCTTTTTTTTCCCACCCAAATATATGAGATCTTGTGGACAAAGCAAGGTTTCTGAGAGCTAGTTGGGGCCCCTGGAAAGCAAATATACCCCTTTCACTGAATCTAGATCTGACTGTTCATCCCATATGATTGTCTTCCTCCCTCCTGCTGCCTTTCTCCTTCTTGTTGTGCTAGTGAAGAACTTGGCAGAAATTCTGCCCTGTTTACAGAAGCTGTAGGGGATCAGAGTGGGCTGGAGAGAGTGTGAGAAAGGCACTGCTATTGTGTGGTGGGTGAAACGACCCACCGAAGGGAGAAGACTCCTTCCTTCTGCCAGGCATCAAGGTTAGACAAACTTCCTCTTCAAAAACACGTATGTTTATGGTCTGGTAATGTGAAGGGATGGAGCTTGTGATGCTATGCCCCTAATGTAAGGCTTGTGTGGAGCTCCGGAGGAGCTCCTGAATCTCCTTTCAGAATGAGGTCCCATATCTCCATATGTACCATAGGATCCATATCTCCATAGGATCCCTGTACCAAGGCTCATTCATACCTCTGCTTTTGTACTCCCATGCTATGTTTTGTTTGTTTGCACTTCTTGATCTCATGTGCCAGGTGCAGCAAGTTGCTGCATCAGAGGAGATGGGTCTTGAAGACAACGATAGGCTACCAGTGCTTGCAGTACAAGAATTTCCCAGAAAGTAATTTCTTTTGAAGGCAGGAAGGAGAGTTGGAATAAATACAATTTATGCTTTGACTGGGACATATTGTTATGTAAGGCTTCAGGAAAACGGTATGGGAGTCACTTTCTGCTTCACTCTCCACAGCCCTGGTCCTTCCACTCTTCAGATGGAGGGCTTGTGTGGAGCACACTATGCCCTTTCCAGCTGGCATACTCCAAGTTTGGAAGCACTAAGACTTTGGAGTAAAATTTGAAGAAAACAATGAGTTCTTGGTTTTGTTCTGACATAGAATTAGAATATGTTAGGGATGCTCATCTGGGAACCAGTAGTGGCTGTAAGGCTATATCTGTGCTCATAAATGAAATGTGCTGGAATCACTGAAGTCAACAGGCACTTAACAGTCCTTGACCATTTATGAAACTGTTAGTGTCCAAAATGGGATGGCAACTGCCCGGTGGAAATTGTCTGTAGCCTCTGCTAACTCTTGAACAATGCCTGGCAGTTGAGAGTACTTTTGAGAGTACTTGTTGGCCAAGCCAAAAATCATACTGGTAACTCCTCTAACAGTTTAACAGCCTGTGTTCTAGTACCTGAAACAAAACTTGGTAATACTGAATTTATTAGTATGGACATAGCTGAAGCATTAATATTCTTTAAAGAGAAATTCCTTTGTGCGAGATGCTGTCCAGACACATAAGAAAACCTGGTAGCCAAGAAAACAGGCTTATGAGGAGACTTAAAATGTATACATTGCATTCTGATACCTAGTCCCTATTGATTTTTGCAAATGCTTTGTGAAACTCCTGGATACCCCCAGAAAAAAAAAAGTAAAAAGGCAGATTTACTTCTGCAAGAAAAATGTAGAGAGAGAGGATGCCCAGGAATAATCCTAATAGAGCTCCTGTGTTTCCAAAACAAATAATAAGCCTTGCATATCCCAGGAAACATGGCAGGCTGAACGACAAGATATTTTTTTCCCATAAATTTCCAAAGAGAAGCAATGAAACAAAACAAAGAGAAAAGAATGTTGTGATGTTATTGATGACTTGAGAGGAAAGGAAGCCCAAGTTTGAGCCAAATTGTGAATGTATAATGTTAGTAAAACAACAACAAAAAAATTGTACAAAACCCAGAAAAAGCTGGGGTTTTTTTTCGGTTTTGTTGTATTCCTCTTTAATCTCCTCACTTTACACTTATTAGAAGATTGACCCTCTGATTTTTCTGAAGATGGTGTTTGCAATATATAAAAAAAAATTTTTAGAATTAAAAGGTGATTTGTAATTTACCAAAAAAAAAAAGAGGATAAAAGTCTGCATTAATGGATAATTGAGGAATTTAGATTCTGTAAACATAAGGGAGATTGACGTATAGAAAATTAAAAACAATTAACAGAAATGGAGCAAAAAAGATAATTTTTAGAGGGACCAAGGCGAATAAGGGATTGGAGCATCTCTCTTATGAGGAAAAAATAACCAAGCTGGGCTTGTTCAGCCTGGAAAAGACTGAGAGGAGATCTAATCAATGTATATAAGTACTTGAGGGGAGAATGTAGGGAGGATGGGGCCAAACTCTTCTTGGTGGTGGCCAGTGACAGGACAAGGGGTAAAGGGTACAAGTTGAAACACAGGAAATTTGACAGAGCCCTGGAACAGGCTGCCCAAAGAGGTTGTGGAATCTCCTTCTCTGGAGATCTTCCAAATCCACCTGGCTGTCACCCTGTGCTCCATACTCTGGGTGTCCCTGCTGGAGCAGGGGAGTTGAACTGGATGTCTAGATGATCCCTTCCAACCTCAACCATTCTGTGATTCTGTGAAATGAAAGCTTCAGCCAACAAAGATTCTCTCTCAAGTCTAAAACTGTTAAATAACGTATTAAGATATTTCATAGAAAGGGAAACAAAAAAGAAGAATACCTTAATTCGAAAGAAATGTCCTGAAGTTTTATCATGAATAATGTTTTTTTTCAAGATGCTTTGGCTCTTTCAAATCTTCCTGTGTGGATAACTTGCAATCTTCCACACACTGGTAAAGATAAGCATTGTGCTGAGTAGAAAATTAGAGTGATAGTGAAAAACAAGGCTTTGAAAGTAATCTAAGTGTAAAACAAAACAAAACTGTAAGGAAATAAATGTTTTGGTGGTGACAGACTCTAGTCAACATGTTGCCAAAATGCGCCTTTTCTGTAGTTAAGGTAATGACAGAGGAGCAGATCATACACCTTTATCACTCAGTTGCTTGTTAAAGTCAGCCCCAAGGTCCTGGAGAATCTCTTTTCCCCTCCTATAATCCAAACACATCAGAGTTCTTAGAAAAGCCCATTAAGGGACATCAAGGTGATGCTCCTGCATCTGCGTAGTAGTTGCTGTCTATAGGCATTCATTGGTTCTGCTGCCTTCCCAAGCTGGCCTGAGGTGGCCTCCCATTGCAAAGCTGGGTGGCCATCTTTAGCTTACAGCTCAGTTTGAGACTTTAACTCCTTCAGTGCACCATACCAACACTGGCCATATGCTCTGCTGTACCACTGGCATGTGTGCTCCTGAGGAGGAGTGTGTTCAAACCTGGCGGGCATCCACATGCAAAGGAACACAAGTATGTACCTTGTGCAGAGGCCCACTGTGGTAGCAGCAGCCTGTCCCCCTTGGACGTGTGAAATCTCCAGTTCTGCAGATTGGCCAAGGGAAAGACATTTAGTGAATATATACCAGTAATACTCGCAGAATGGAATGAAGTATGCCAAATAATTTCTTACTAATATAGAGCAAGAAGCTGCTAACAGTAACCTCTGAGGGTATATTCTTTAAGTTCCAGAAAGTACAGCATTTTTAGCTGGGCAAGGGTCATCCCCTCATTTTCTACAAACATAGAAAAAATTTGATCCAAGTATAACTAAGCATAGCTGTGTATCTTGTTGCTGCCTGATGCTCTGAAATCCCTAGCAAAAGTTTTGGAGACAAGTTGATGAAATACATCTCACTTTTCAGGTGCAAGTTTAGTGGAAAAGCAAAAGGCTGTCATCTATCTCCTCAGCCAGTCCCATGGTATGCAACAATGACATTGGTTCTTAGTCTAAGAAAGTTGACCATTTAATATCTTATGTGACAGCAGACTGGATTTCAATGGTTACGTCCTCAATTGAAAGTTTCAGGGTAGCCTAAATTACTCATCTGCTGAAAGCTGAGTCCTAAGATCGTCAGCCACAAAAGCCTATGATGTTGACTAAATGATAAGACACTTTGAAAACTGTAATTTGAAATAAAAGTAGTTAACATTTAAATAATGGGATGAAAGGAAATAAGTTCATAAAAAGAGGGCTTTTAATGTTGGAGCTAATAGACTAGTGATAGAATATAGTTATTTAAAATGTTGCAAAGCATATTTTATCCAAATAGGTTGTTTCACTGTCAAAGGTTCTTCTTTTGGTAATATTTGTTAGTAATAGAAATAAATTGGAAATTTTTACTTTTGTTTCAGGAATTTATTTGTCTCTATTTCCTTGTAGACATCTATTTTTTTTCTAAGTTTACACAAACCAACTTCAGTTTTACATAGTTCAGTAAAGAAAAACACATCTGTCTTTTGAGAGTTGTAGTTTTGATCACTATAAAAGTCATACAGTGAAATTCCAACCTTGTTAAAGTGAGCCACAAAACTTTTATAGTCTTTGATGGAGCAAGAGTTTTATCTCCTTTTTTCTTCCTAACATAAATGTTCTACTACAGGGTGGTAACTTAAGTAAAATGGCTGCTTTTCTTGACAATGATTCGTCCCTTTCAATCATATAATATTTCCTCATCTCATCATAGGGCTTTTCAGACTCTTTTTGATCATTAAATGCCCAGACCAGTTCTCACATAACTCAGCAATACTTGGATTAGTGCCTAAAGGATGTTTGACTTTATCTGACTTATGCTGACATGATAAAAATGCAACTGCTTGGGGATTTTTCACAGCATTACATGACCTTTTGCAATAGCTTAGGTTAAATATCAGAAAACTATGTTCTAAAATAGTTGAACTAAGAGGAGGGCATAGATTCACTTAAACCTTTGGAATTTGCACTTTAAAGATAATTTTTGATACAAATTTAAGCAGATGTGTATTTTGAAAAGTGAGTTTCCTTCAGCTTTTAGTGTCTGTGTAACTATAGTCAAAATGTTTCCAGAGTATTGACAAGATAAGGTTTGTAGATGGAGGTAATCTCTCTTATTGGACTGATTTTTATAGCTGAAAACATACCTGAATTGGGACATGAAAATGAGTTTTTTTCATTTTAGGTAACTTAAGTGCAGTGTATGTTCATGTCTACATCTCAATGAGGGATGCTTAGCTCAGTTTATAATCAGTGGAAATAAAAAGGCACTTCTAATGTGCAATTCAATTTAGACATTTACTTTAGGAGATGAATCACTGTGGAAGGGATTATTTCAGTCCATGGACTGTGGTGGGAGCTTGGGGTGCCTAGCTCAGTTGCAGATGTCTGCATTATGTGCATCTATATTTAGTCAGATCAATCCCATCTGATTGTGTCACGCATAATGGATATGATTAGCCATTATCTCATTTTCCAAGGCAGTCTTGGTGTCAACAAGAGTATATGATCAATCCTCGCACCCTTAAAACCCGTTGGATTGTTTTCTGGGTGTTGAGTGACTGATGTTTTTAATTTTTAAAGAAAACATTGCTACATCATACTGACATACAGTACGTTTCTTACTGATAGATTTCTTGTGCAGTGTAAGTTAGTTACAAAAATCTGTTGTACTAATGTAGACTGTGTGTTTCAGTGAGGAGCATACTTGCACAAAAAAGCTCCCCCTAGGCATCTGCAGTATTAGGTGCCAGCACGTATCATCCTGAGACATTTCAGTGAGTATTTGGAAGTGCCTGGACCATTCTGCTGTTGAAATCAACTATATGTAACACGAGGACCGATGGCAAGTTGGGCCTTTTAAACTGAGTCATCGTCATCCATCCAGTCCCCCCAAAATTCTACAACTTTGCAAAGAAATGTGATTCAAGAGTAGTTTGATAATTCTAATAAGAACATTTGAAAAAATCAAAAGAAGAGGTGATAAGTTAATTGGTGTACTTTCAGTTAAAGAAGCAAAAATGCAAATAAATAAAAAGGTAGTGTTAAAACAATATGCATAAAACTATGAAATGTATTAAAATTTATACTATATATATATTTAACATTTATAAAGTTAACTGTAGCAAGCTCAGTTAACATTATAACTTGACTTTGATTATATATTTGGGTATTTTACCAAGGTGTTGTCCAATGTCTGGACTTCAGCCTGGGGGACAGATATTATACTCCTTCCTTAGGTATCAGTCACACACAGTGATTTACTCCCTGCACACCCTCACCCACCCCAAAGTGGAAAAGTTCAAATATAGAGGGCAACAGAATATACTGGTGAATTGAAGTTTCTTATGGACCAAAATGTCAGTATGTGACAACTTTAACAGGGAGCAAATTAGTACTCTAATGTATAGCTTGGCAAAATATTTATGGAAGTTTCAGCATAGAGATATTTGTAAGACTTGTCACGTTGGACTGGCTGGTGTTCACACATGGCTCTACCTGCACATACACAGTTTTTAAGCTCTAAAGTTAGAGAATATTAAGGAAAGCATGGCAATAAAAAAAGATAAATGTGGAATTAAATTAACAGGCAGAAACAGGGCTATGTGCCAACTGCTCTGAATTGCTCTACACTCTTCTCATTCTGTTTCAGTAGCTGAGGCATGTGGTTTTCTCAGGACTTGGTGAGTTTTGTGATTTTTAAGGTATGAAGCTTTAATTTGTGCCGTTCAAAAGAAAGGCCAGAAATTGAACTTCTTATTTTTTCAGTTGCAATCCCAAAAAAAGAAAAAAAAAAGAGATTTAAAAACTGTCAATAGGAAATCTACAGAAAAGAAATCTTCCAGCAACATGGCAGGGGATAAAGGGATGTGTGGGGAGGCCCCACTAACAGCTACGATAGCTGAAGGCTGTTCTGAAAATGCCTGTTCATCATATTTGTTTTTTATAAAAAAGTATTTTCAGGTGGTTATTATAAGGGTCCAGATCAAGATGTGCTCATTGGTCTGTGTCCTGTGAAACTTTCTGAGTGTCTGTGCAGCACCAAGCAAAATAATAACCAGGTGCTACATCAGTAAATAATGGATGAGGGGAAAGTCTTTCTCAGAGGAGAGTGAGATTCAGTTATGCATAGCATTTTAAGATAACTCATCATACTGATGAACTCTGTGCACATGAAATGAATAGAAGTTTTTATTTTGTTTTAGTTTGAATGGAGATTTCAGTATACCCAGTCATAGCCAAGTATGGCTACGTCATCCAAATAATTATGGTTGTCCATCATGAAAGCAATTTCAGAAGCTGCATAATAATACAGGAAATAGAACATGAAGAGTTACTTTTACAAAACATAGGAAGTTTATTACTTCCTTGCCAAGGACGGCATTTAGTGCATACTTATTTAATCCTAGCTCTGAAACAGGTGATTTAGAAATATTATCTATTTCTGACAATGTTCAGTAAAAAGCCTACCTAGAAATAGCAGTGACTACTGACACGTAGATTTTGAATTGAGTTTTCCTCAAGTTTAAGATATTAATTATTCAACCTCTAATAGTGCCTTTCTTGCTTTTGCAAAGAATGATGACGAGCTTGCTATTGCTCAGAAATGGGTTACAAAACAGCATTGTTTCCAGAAGTGAAAGTAGACAGAAATTGATCTTTATATCTTAGTGTTCCTAATACATAGCATAAGATGTTAATGCAAGACTTGATTTTTTCCTTTTAATGTACCATAGTAGCTAGAGATGGCAGTTTGGAAACTAGATTACGACCTTGAAGTTCTATATTTTAACTGTGCTATCCAACACTTTCCTTTAAAACATGAAGAATTAATATTTTTTAAAACTCTGCACTGATGTTCATGTAGAGATTCCCAAGTTAATATTCTGGTTTTGCTCCATGTTTGCAGCCTCTGAAACCTTTCATTTTTTGTCTAGTGTTAGACATTAGAAATGAAAATATGATGCTTCATTCTTCACCCTTAGCTTCCTGTACAAAGTATATTAACATCAATGGGAATATTTTTTGCTGTCAGCAGGTCCTGAATTTGAGTTTCTTCTGTTTTGAGGAAATAGAATCAGCTTGAATTGTTGATGTTCAGAGGAAAGCAGAATCAACTAACAAATGCTAAGCCCAACTGCCGATTGCATTTCCAGGTTATATCTAGGTAGACATCTATGAGTTTCTTCCTTGTAATTTAGTTTATATTTTTTTTTTCTGAAGGACTGACTCAGCTGAAAAGTCAGCTTACAGGTTTTCAGGATTTTGCTGAAGGTGATAATAGACATAGCAAGCTTTTTCCCGGGGAACAAGGCGATGTATGTTTTTAAAATCCAAGAAAATGGCATGCTCAGACTGCTTCCTTTCTGCCACAGGGGTTGCCCATGATCTCTCGGGAAACATAATTGCAGAAGTCCTTCACCACCTGCTGTTTCATCCACTGTTTTTTTGTGCTGCAAGCAGAAATCCATATTGGTAGCAAAATGCCTGTAAGCAAACACAGCATAGTCTAGGAGAGCTGAAGTTTCCAACAGGAGCTGTGTATCAGTTTGGTGGTAGTCCATTTCATCCACCCAGGTATTTTTTCATACAGTGTTGTACAGCACAGCTGTTGGGCAGTGACATTGCAGAGGTATCTGTTAGCAGATCCTGTCATCTTCTGGAGAATGACATGTAGGTCACCTCACTAGTTTCTGAAGCCCCAGGAATGGAGGAAACAATGATAAAGATGTTTTCTTTTTGTCTCTGTAGGTAGTTGGTGGAAAGGGGTGCAGGGTCCCTGAGTATAATTGAATGTGAGGAGCTTGGACAAGGCAATTTCACTGAAAGTTTCCAATTTCCACTCCAAAGTTTTGCAGGACACCAGAATCCCTAAAGCAAGACTAAACACATAGAGTTTGGCCAGAGCAGGCTGGAGCAGTTTTATTTCCTTCTTTTCCTTTGTTAATATTTTTCATTCAAGTGCCACAAAAGAAGAATGGAGGATAGTTAGCCTGAAGGGGCCAGATGACTGTCCAAGAGTCGATACGATCCAATTTCAGGCCATCTCTGATTCAAATGGATTTTAATTTTGCAAGGAAATGTCCAAAAACAAGCTGCTTCAAGAAACTGAATTTGCATCCTTGAGTTAGTTCCTGACCTGAGATCCTGACTGTTAACTTTTCCATAATTTTTCTCATGCTCTCCTCTATTTAAAGAACATTTTTTCCCCTTTGGCTTGACCAGCTGCCATCTTGTCGTGTTTTAGCTGCCTTAAATAATCCAGGTGCCAGCATGAGAAATATGTTTAGAAGTCAGATTTCTTAGATTATTTTCCTTCTTGTCAGCAGTGCTTCCTGATGCAGCTGTGGAATGCTAACACAACCTCTTTAGGTCATTCAACCCATTTTTTTATGAGCCAGTCCAACAGGACCTACTTAGTAGACTCTCTTAGACTTCATTCAGTTTTTTTTTTCTTGGAAAATACCTACTGTATTTTCCAGGCTGTGGATATAGTTTTGTTTATATATCTTGATATCTGATGTTATTTAATATGATTATTCATTTCAAATTTTAATTGATTGGAAAATATTTTGTCCTTCCCTACTTTATTTTAATGTAACCTTCTGTGTTTTGTTAAATGAAATGAGTCAAATGAAAACTTGAAAATTATACTTTAGTGGCAGCAGTAATGAAAGGAGATATATGGTCGCTATCTTAGGATTGTTTCCTTTGTCTAATTAATTTGGAATAGGTTTAGCATCCTTTTAACAAATGCATTATATGGAGATGGCATCAGTTCATTGAGATTATTGCTATTGTCAAGCTGTTACCATTGCTCTAGCAACTATAGAAACTAACAGTTGCAGTAAAGGTACAGGATGCATGAAAAGTTATGCAAAGGAACAGGCAAGAGTTAAATCATATTAAGCAGGTTGTTAGTGCTGCTGATGAAGAGAAAGTACCATATTCGTTTTCGCCCTGTTATACCAATGATTTTCTTGGAAAAGATGAGGTTCACACAGCATATAAGCATATTTTGCTCATTACTGACCTGTCTGTAAAATGAAATAAGCTCAAATGGAATACAACAAATTAAATTAAAATCTGTCGCCTGGTTTTCAGATCATTTATAGAGCTCAGGGTTAGAGACAAATGTAGAAACAGATAAATAGAAACCAGGGACAAATTATTCACTTTGTTGCACATGATCAATGTACCTACATTTTGTATTTGTGAGTAATATGGGAGCACTGTGCTGTTCACACATTTGTGCTGTACATTGTGCTGTACAAAACAGAGTAAACAGAAGAAAGATAAAATGGAATGAGCTTTTATGAGATGACTAAGTATCATTCTCTTTATTTTTATTATATGCCATGTGCTATGTTTCTTCTTTATTTCATCTTTTTCTCTTAATCAATGTTGAAATAATTTTTACTTTTAATTATTTAACTGTTTCAAAATTTAATGGGTAGGAGAAGTCTTTTCTTACCTATCTATCCTTTCTTTCCTTCTCAAACTCTCTTAAAATGTCTATTCTTTTTTTTTTTTAGTAATAATATCTTATTTTTATG
>JAVCKT010096679.1:0-12713 GCA_032273925.1 Rhynchotus rufescens | reverse complement strand
TATCCAGAATGCATCTGTTAATAATTAAAAAAAAATTTGGCAATGCCTTCCAGTCTAATTCCACAAAGATTACTTAATTATACTGCGGGAGCACCTGAGGGCAAAGCCTAACCTACGGCTTATCATATGGGCTTTTTTATTTACAGAGTGGCTATTTGTTTATTCCCAGTATATTTTGCCAAGTCTCTCATTAATTATTCTTAAGCTTCCAATTTGAAGCTGAATTGCAAAAGCCCTATATCATCTCAGTCTCCTCTTTGCCTAAGGGACATTGAAATTTTAATACTGTATACAGTGCCCCAAGGCTATATTCTAGCACTGTTGTGTACATCATACAATTTTGCTAAAGCACATAATGAACCAATTTAACACTAACCAAATATTTAAATAAATGCATTTCAATGGATAGTGGGATTGCTGCAATGTTTGCTTAGTTGACAAATCTGTTGATTAAATCAACTCATTAATTTAATGACACTATGTTATGGAAACTTTAATTCCAGTAGAATTTTCTTTAAAAATTTTAGAGTCTGGACCATAAAATAGCACTCTGCTTTCAATAATGCTTTACAAATAAATCAAAACAAACTTCTATTAACCAGAACTTTTGTTGACTTTTAAATGAAATCAGAAATTTTCAGAAATGTATTCTTATATTTAGTATATAATTTAAAATATGTGCTTCAATATGTTTGCTATAGCAGGAGAGAATTTCATTGATTGCCGCTTAAAATACCTGAATTAATACCCAAGTATAACTCAAGAATAAAAACCTATGTAACATGCTGGCAGCACGGCAGGAAGAGTAGAAGAATCTTTCTTCAGATGTTTCTTTTCTTCAGATATTATCCTCCTATCTTACTCTGGAAGGTTCTTGAATGCCTATAAACTATTTTTCTTCCAAAAGCTATACTGCCACAAGATGAGGTGAGAACTCATACAGGTCTGGTACATGAGAAGGTGTTTCTAATCAGGCATCCTCTGCAGAAATGTCAAATTCTGAATTTATTTTCTGCTACTGATCCTGACATCCTGAATCTGATAGCATTCAGACCAGTTACTTTAGATAATAGGTGCAGCTGTGGCCTATTACATCCAAGAGTACAATGATTACAGGACTATGCTCACTTGCATAAAACTTATTGCTGCCTTAATAAATATTTATATGAGCACATATACTAACACTGGATATTTAGGAAGATTTATGTTTTAGAGATAGATTTGTTCATCAGAAGTGAACCGGAAAGGAGAGCCCAGAAGGATGATGGCAGAGGACAGAAGTGGTGATTGTCCTGTGCAGTGGTCACAGATAGGCCGAAGTTTTGGTGAAGGGGCCGAAGGGCTGTGGTCTCCTTCCACTCGGACAGTGGAAACAGTGGGGCTGCTTCTTTTTTCAAACATCTCTACCTACAGAGAACTTCCTCTGAGAGCAATGAGAATTCTGTTGGGCTTTCAAAGAGGGCATCTCTGCCTGCTTACAGGTATTCAGCATGGACATCTAGAATAGTCGCTATGATGGGGCTTTTGCTATTCTGGTCACAGACAAAAACTGTAAGGAGAGTAATAGACATGACCATGAGGGTTTTTAGGAGAAAAGGCTACAAGGAGAAAACTGAGTGTGTCAAGTTGTGTTTTCCCTATAAACCTCTTTCAGTCAGAATGAGCAGTGTAAAGACAAGCCATTTAGATGTTAAATTACTCCACACTTTGGCTTAGATATTTAGGATGTCTGCGCTGTGCCAATGGGGGACCCAGAGCCTGATTCAAGCACCAGAATTGTGTCTAAATGCAATGCCTCTTTTGGCAGCAGAGCCCAGCCTAATCTTCGGTTAGATTTAAGCAGATGAATTGCACAACTAGTGTCTACTCAAGCTGCCTCTTCTCTCGAGTGTGACTTTCTCTTCTCCCTACAAGCCATCTACACAGAAAAATAGGAGTTTTGGGAGAGGACTTCGAAGACTTGAAAGGACACCCTTATTCTTCAGTTGTGCTTGACTTCTGAGAAGCCCTCAATGTGGGGAGATGATTCTTCATATCTGCTTGTCCACCCAGAGCCCTTTATGTCCAACCACATGGCCTCCATGTCTCTGGAGGGGATGTGAGGAAAGCAAGAAGTATAATATTGTGTATGTTCCTACCAGCTGTTAGAAGAAGCAGGTTAAAAATTCTGTGCTGGGAGTGAGAACCATTTTTAAATCTACTGAATTTATTTGCACACTGTCCTTTCTCTTGTACATCGCCTAGCGCAAACACCAACTTTGCTTCCCTTTCACTTAATGTTCTCTCTGACGTAGTGCTATGCCAGAAAGATGGACGTGACTGTCAGTAAACTAGTGTTTGATGAGATAAATAGTTGTGTGGCATGTAGGGCCAGAGTGGCAGTAAAACCTAAAAGCTGGCTCTAATCTTTTATCAGCTACAAGAACAAGAACTGTGTGCCAAGCTGTTACGAAAAGGAAACTGTGCTTGCAGTTGAAAATTTCAAAATTGAAATGCAGAATATTTTTTTTTTTATTTAATATTACAGGACAAACTGCAATTTGTATCCTTTCCGAGGTGATAACTACAAATGCAGCAATTCACATGAGAGGCAGGAGGTCAATAACTTCCTAACTGGCTACTGTGTTTCCACTGTGTATGGCGGCCCACCTGCTTTGCCCTGAAAGGAAAATGCATTGAGGTAACACAGTTTGGGAATTTCAGCAATCATCATCATCAGTGGAAATTAGAAATACGCAAAGCCATTCACACAAAATATCTTTCATTTACTCTTTGTGTGATGTGTATTGTAACCAGACCTTAAAAGAGAACAATTCCTCCCACTGTGAAAGTTTTTCTTTATAGTGTAATAAGGCTTGTAGGGGTCCATTTGGGAAAATGTAGTTATCTTGGGAGCTGATACAAAATTTATTCCAACTTGCCTGGAGGCTTTCTCCTTAATAAGTTTTCAGTCATGAGAGTTTAAAGGTGAATAAGATAATAATAGGAGAACTCTCTCTTTTGGTCAGCTACAGTGTGCAGCTACCTAGCAGTCCCTCCAAGGGCAAAAGAGTGGTGGGCACAGCAGGCAAGTCCAGACTGGGTTGCAGGAGCCTCCAAGCTCTGCTGTTATTGGCTTTTCTGGCAGATAGAGAGGACTCACAAAAATACAATGCATATTCTGAGATCATTAGTAGTCTGATTTAAAGGTTGATTGTTGAGATCGTCTTGAACTGCCACTTCGTGAGTTGGTTCAAAGGAAGAGATTTGCTGGGAAACAAAATGGTAGGGACTGAGCAAGTGCTCTAGACTTCGGATAACTTGTTAATTACCATCACTAGAAATAAGTATTGAGAAGCAGAAGAGTTGGATTCCTAAGCTAGATATTTACATCCTTAAAAGTATTTAGATTTGCAGTCATTTTCTTTACTTCTACTTGACCAGCTTTCAGGTTCATTACGATTTACCACAAGAATTTACAGTAGGCATTACTACACTCTCACTTTTGTTATTTTGTTCTTCTCCTAATATCTCCTAAATTTCAATTTATCAGTGATGCTTGCAGAAATGGTTCTACCACAAGGTTATTCAAATATTTTTATTATGATTTTTAGACTAAATATACACTTCTTACTGCACAGTCTGAGAATTTACATCACAAGACTTTACCTACTCTTGAGATTCTTGGTCCACAGCAAAGTCTCTTAATAATGAGGACATTAAAAATAATGATGAAGATACCTCATTGAGTAGCTCTTCTTGTTGTGGGGCAAATACTAATATTCTATCACAGAAAAGTTTTATCCTGACAAATACAATGTGTGCTCTATGAAGGCAGAGGTTAAATACACTGTGAACTAGTGAATAATCTCATGGTCTCTGTCACTTCCTAAGAAATAATAATTAAATTTACAAAACTTTTTCTCCAGAAGAGGACCATTGCATCTGGAAGAAACATTGGATGTCTTAAGACAAAGAGGTCTCATAGAACAGTCTCAAGAAATGTTACAAAGATTGCTTTGAATCTTGTGTGTGAAAAACAGTGAAACAAAAAGTAGGAAACTGACTGTGAATAAATGATCTTTCAGGGTGTGATACTACATTCTCGTAGGAAAGAAAATAAGCAAAAAAAAAAGAAAAAGAAAAAGAAAATGAAAAAAATCAGTGTTTGCTCGGTGTCTTAATCATCTTTTAAGTCCCAGGGAAGCTGCTTTCTGGAATGAAAAAGCAATATATATAAAATAATTCTGAGAAGCAGTATAGATTGTTTCCATTTGTTCTATAACTTTTTTTTAATATTGATTCAAGATAAAAAACACCTACATCTCCCTCTGCTCTTGAGAGCTGTGGGAATATCTACCTGTACTTCATACCTACTCCTTCACTCACTCTCCTTTTCTACCAGTTCATACTGCTTACCAGTTCTACTAGTTCTATTTTTAAGCTAGAGCACACATCTAGCTCTTATTTTAATTTCCTCCAACCTACCTTTTTGAATGTCTTCCTATACTGCTGATGAATTTAGCTGACTCTGTCTGGAGCTTATCCAATGCTAAAGGTGGAATTCTCTGAAGGCTTTGCCTGTCCCAAGGACTTTTGAGAAAGCTGCAAGAAGTGCGTGCCTGGATGTCAGAGAATTATTTCTAGGAGGATTCTGTGCCTATTTGGAACCTGCAAACTTCTGAGGCAAACATCTACTGACTTGAAAGACCTGAGCAGCACGAAAATCATCCTACCTGAGAGCTTAGGTAGGTTCAGACAGGTTCAGATTCAGACCCAAACAATATTCCATCAGGCAAAATAGATGAAAATAGATTAAATTTGCACTGCTTATGGTCCTGCAAGCTGTACGGTAGTGTATTGTGTTTTCCTAGGGACATAGCTAAGCAAAGATGAAAGTAAGCCAGTTTCAAGGACTGTTAAGAGAAGAAAGGATCAGAGAAAGGGGCAGAGTATCCATGTAGAGCAGCCTGTGCTATCAGTATCCACTTTCTTTTGTTGATTATCCAGTATCCAGCTTCTCTTCTGGAGTGTTGGAGCTGAGAAGCTGAAAGGTAAAGCAAACTGTTGACTCTAAGGACACATGCTTAAGTTGTGTGAATCCCACTTCAGCAGAGAAGTGCTCAGCAACCTGGTGGTTGCTGAAAACAGGTGCTGAAAGTTCTTTAAATACATTAATGTGACTACAGCAGTTATCTCTAAGGAAGAATGCCAAGAGTCTTCATGAGCACTGTAAAACTATAAACAGAAATTTCAAAAACTTAGAAATATATAATTTAAAAATGTGATATGTAGTACTTTATATTGTTATATATGTTTTAACTTATGTCTTTATGAATATGTTTGCTTATTTTTAGCAACACATAAGCCCTTTTTTACTGATAATGAGATTCTCTTTCTGAAATACTTTCTTTGAATACAGAACTAATCCTTTTGTTTTTTCTTAATCATTTGACCTTGCTTAAAAGATCCTTCTAGTCTAATAAAGTGATTTTTCTTACCCTCATTTTGTGTGTGGGCTACTGCAATTTACATTAATTGATACGATTTTATCTTTCATAGTCATACCATGTCTGTTTCTTGCTCAAACTTGAATGCCTACATTCAAATTGTTTGCAATTTTACTGTGTGGATATTTACAACAAGCCAGTGACATTTTACAACCACTTCTAGAGACCAGTAAATTATATTCAGACCTTTTTCTGAATTAGTTACTTTGTTTTATAGTTACAGATTCATTAGATTTCTTTTGGTCAGATATGTGCTGAAACAGAAGTTTCACCGAGCCAGATTAATTAGACATTCTGTATTGATTTTTTTATGTGTATAAGTTATTGCATTTAAAGTTCTGGAAGGAGGAGCTTTCAAAAGGAAAATTTGAACAATTACTTTGCACTGCAAAATCAATTTTAAATAATGTTCCTTCTACTTTCACATTCACGCAACCATGCTCAAGCTACTGGCATTTCTCAAGGATGCATCCAAATCAGGCCATCATAAAATATTCCCTTATGGAGTTTTTAATTCTGTATGACCTGCAAAATATGGCTGGATCTTATGAGTATGCCGTGCCAGTCTATTTTAGGAAAAGTGTAGCAAGTCTGGAGCAATACTGTGCTTTGATTTATTTTCTTGATCCTGGAGACAACACTTCCCATTGTACATTTTTTTCCTAATTGAGAATAATAATTTAATGTATACAAAGAGCAAGTATCAGAGGTATGCATATAGAAGAACTAATTTCTACTAGAATGAAAGCGGAGGAAATTTTAAGTTGTTCAGTGTGTATTTGCACACTGCACAATTACTGCATGATGGTGTAACTGCATTTTTTTTGGATATATCTTTTGCACATGTTACAGAATTTCTTCTTTTGCACACAAGATTCCAGAGTTTGCCTTGAATGTCTCACCAAGTACAATGTCACTAATTCCTCTTTAGGAAGTGCAACTCTTTGGGATATTCATATTAAAGCCTTAGAGAGAAAAGCGCATAGAAGGGAAATCACATTTCATATAAAAACTATCTACAGACTATTATAACCAGCTGTCTGATATGTGAACTGAAAGTATTTCAACACACATAGATTTAGAGAGACACTGATAGCCATGCAGAAAATAATTCATTGTTTTAGAGAGACACTGATAGCCAAGCAGAAAATAATTCATTTTTGTGCAATATGATAGAGTTATACAAAGATAGTGTGGCTGAATTTTCTAGCTCTCTTAAGTGTGTTTCACACTTAGGTTGACCTAAGTGTTGGCCCTAGGATCCTGTTACCTGTTACCCCATCAGCTTTTTCCCACTATAAAACCACTGAATAGCAGTTACACTCATATAAAATTATATAGTTACTCTTGGGTATTTAGGAATATTTTCAAATAATCTACTTCAGTAGAGTAGATTATTTGAAGTGTAGAATTCTTCTGCTGGGTGACCTACTACCTAAAAGCCATACTGGAAATAATAAGGATGCTTTATCTCATTTGTTTATTGATCTGCTTGGATTAGATTGTCACTGAAAATCAATTCCTTAATAAAAACCAGATTCAAATCAAAGAATATTAGAATTTAGGAATAAAGCATTAGTGAATTTTAAAATTTCAAGAGGGTAAACATGTAGCAAGATATACCCAGGGGATTTAAAGGTTTATTTTATTATTTCTTTGCTCTAGAAAAGCTGAGTTGGAAGAGTGTAAAATGTCTTGGGGGATTTTGATAGAAATTCTATAAGACTTGGCAAATGTACTGAGGAGAAGTGGTAAATATTTAAGAAATACTTGAACAGATTGCAATTGAAATCCATTCCTGTTTAAATTTAAACAGCAAAAAGGTCAGAGAAGGCCAACATGATTAAGTAAGGTGATATAAAGAGCAGTTCAAGCAATAAGTGAGGAGTGTTAAAAATATATATACACATTGCATGGCAAAGAAGGGGATTGGCAGATCCACAAAAATATGCAGAAGTAAGTTGAAACAGTAACTGCAGGAGCAAAATGAAACACTGAAAGCTGAATTACATGTAATATACATGTAATGTACATGTAATTACATGAATTACATGTAATGTACATGTAATGTACGAAGGGTTCTTGAATATGGTGGTGACAGAGATTGGAAGGAAAATTGGCCTGTTAGGGAAATTATAGCATAAATGGGAGATAGGAAAAGTGAGATTAATCAGTAATCTTATTTTAGCCAGGTTTCCTAAGGAACGTGTCTCACATGATCATTTTATCTGTTAGTGCCCTCCAGTAATTGGGCAGTTTCAACAAAATCTGTTGGAGGAAGGGGGATGTTTTCAGAAACACCTGGTTGTGAGGAGAGTGTATGTGACATGTGCCCCGTAGTGGATGCAGGAAAGGGGCATCAAGGGGCTCAGTCACGTCTCTTGTCAGACGTCTGTCTCTGTGTTGTGTATTCCAAGAAAAGGCAAAGCTCACTGTATACTACACAGAGGTTTTTGAGAGCAGGGAAGCCAGACTGTGGTTTAATTGTCTTTGATGTCACATACTCTTCAGAAGAAATATAGAGCAAATAACATCCATCACAAGGTGTGATTATAACTCCAGACCCCCTGCTTCTGACCCTGACTGATCAACACCAAGCTGTGCAGATTTATCTGAGCTTCAGGGAGTTGTACTCAGGTGCACTCCTTGTGTTTCTCAAATTCATTTTTATTTTTCGACACTGCTTAAAATGTACTTCATTCCTGACACTTTTATTTCTAGCAGAATAACTCAGAAAGAAAACTGACAACAGGACTTGAAAGGCTACAATGGAGAAAAAAAAATCATGTTCTAGAACTATTTTAATGCATTGTTTGTGCTTCTTTTCTGATATAAAAGCTTGATTAATTCAAATCTTTGCCCTTCATTTCTGTCATTCTTACAGAGTAGCAGAACACCAAATCTTGATGAAATTTGCATTAATTTCATTAATGGTATATAAATGAGAGCAAGATGAAAACTTCATCTAGCCTCTGGTATTTCTCTGGTACCATTTTGCGATTTGAATTCCTTGTACTTCAGTGGAAACTGGATTTTCCAGGTCAGTAAGTTTAGCCTCTGTCATCGGAGGCAACAACATCAAACAATCACTCTAAAAAACTAATCAAGCCTTATTGTAAAATGTGTTTGCTTGGTGAATGCATTACATTTATTAAAAGACTATTCTAGAAATGGCAATTCTGGTGGTTGAACACCTCCTAATATCCAAACTAAACTTGCTCAACCTACTGACTTAAAACTCCTCTGCTAGTCTCCTTTAAGCTTTCCACTAAAAGATCTCCAGACAGCAATGCATGAAACAATTCAAAGCCACTAAATGTAGTTTAGCCAATATTATCTTTGTTTTCCAATATTGAAATGAGACTGAGAGCAGTTAAATGAGAGGTTAAAAGACAGGCATAATCTAAAATAGGAACTAGCTGATTTTTTTTTTCTCCTGATTTCTATGAAATTCTGCCCTTTACAAATTCATATACTGATATAAATGAGTATATATATAGACAAAATATATGCATATATTCATTTTTATTCTTTGTATAATAAATGAATTCCAAATGATGGATTTATTTGGTGGATATTTATTATTTGTAATTCAGGACTGATTTCAGATGACACTTCTTTCAGCACTGAATCCCTCCATTTATTCAGTTTTAAAAAGCTTGAGCCTGATTTTTGTTTAAGACCCAATTAAATAACACATGCGACAAATTGGCACTGTTCACAGCACAATGGCGTTTAATGTGATGGCATTCATGTTTCTGTCTGAGGAAGTTTGTCTAAAGCATCTTTTGTTTTTCTGAATTTATGTTTCAATAGTACAACATAATGTGTACTTAATGAGAATCTCAAATTGTCAAAATCACTATTTGGAAGATTAGTCTCTATGAACCATTCATGTAAATACATTCTCATTTCTGCATGTTATTACTTTCAAGGTATTGAAACTGTAAATAGGACAATTTAAGTTTATTTGCAAAACAAGAGCTAAACCCATGTTTAGTTTAATAATCCAGTAAATCCAAACAAATCACTGACAGGACTACAGGGTAAATTTTTCCACGTCTTTGAAAAGATGATTGCTATTAACTGGTATAGCACTTTTTCTGACATTTCAGGATTTTTAGTACAGACTGTGTAAGAACAAGTCTAGTACATACTTGAATCAGATCAAAATTAAAGCTTTTGTAAAATTGTGTTAAAGATTTGTTTATTTAGATTACTGGGTTATGTGATGTAGGAGTCTCTAAGAAAACTTCCTATGCAATGTTGAACTGTGGAGAATGTGATTTTTTCCAAATGGTATAAAAAATTTTGAACTCTAACATTATTTTCTTGGTCATATCCTTGAGTAACTAAAAGAGAAATCCAGCAAATCCTACTTCTTACATAACCTATTTGTAGTTTGCTTGTTTGCTTTTCAAAAAAAAAAATCACTTCTGTCTTATATTTCTCTTAATATTTGTTTTCTGCTTTACCAGAGATTAAGGTGAAGTATTTTCCCAAATATTTTATATTTTGGGAGGGGGCTTTTTTTCTTTTTTTCTTCACTAAGAAAATCTCAGTGTTTATATATGTGATTCAAGAATGTTGTGCTTTTCGTAACTAGGCTAATAATCTCAATGGCATGATCCAGGATTTTGTTGACCTGGAGAGTGCATTCATCAGCAAAATGGCACTTCAGCTAGGTTGACTCAAGCTTGTTTCCAGCAGTGTGGAGTAACTTAATGTTATCAAACTTGACAGATGACTAAGGGCTGATTTTTGGTTACTCCTTTTCTCTGGAAGAAACTCTAAAGAGCATGTGGCAGCTATTTGAGAAAGCAGCTATCCAAAATATAATTTGAGATTTGTTCCAACCACCTAGTCACTTCGTTCAAGCCACCATCCATCCAGATCAAAACCTGAGTCTGGTCAGGGTAAGAGCCACAGTTATACTTGCTTGGACAGACTAACTTACATCCATAAATGATAAATATGCTCTTTAAACCACAGAAAGCACTTTGACTGCCCAATCTCCTTTTGTTTCTTACTTACTAGCCATAACAGAGTTTTTCTTGTGGACCTATGAAATATGGAGCCTATGGTGATTTCTCTTCACAGGCAATGTCTGGCTGTTACAGCAAGCTGTGTAGGGCTGTGTGTATTGAAAGTCCAGGGTGCACATCCAGCTTTTAACAGCAGCTAACACAGCGTATTAAATGGGAGCTCACTATAGAGTAGTGAAGGAAATTGATCCAGTACATCCAGAGAGAGGATTTTTTTATATCCTCTTTCAAACTCATTATGGATATACCATTTGGATCCTGGACTCACTTTTAACATGAAGGACCCCTATGTTCTTGATCATGATAGGAGAAAACTCTTAGAAGAAAAAAGCAGAAGAAAAATCCAGCATAATAATAATAATTTCCTTTCCATGCCTGCATTCCTTGTTACTTTTCAATTTTATTATACACTTCTCCTTTCTTTTCAAGATAATTAGATGATTTTTCACCATTTCTTGTCTTTCCCTAATTTTGCTTAGATGTACCAGATCTGTCAGCCTGATGCATTTTTAATTCAATTGAGCTTGTCTCGAAGGAGCATAGGAATTGTCCAAATGATTCACAACCAAAGTGTGAAGTTATGTATTCTCTATACATCTCAGGATAGAAATTTATAGCTTACATCTGACAGTGTCAAGAAATCAGAGCCCAAGGAAGAACAGGGAAAGGGTATAGGTGTTTCATCCAAATATTCTGCTGGTTTCATGTACATCAAATCTGTACTAATGTAACTATTTAAATGCCAATATTAATGCATTTGATTTATCTGGATATTAATAAGAGCATCAAGATGCTTACTTACTATAAACCATCTAAGTTTTTATGATGACTGCTTCCTGATTTTTTCTTTTCTTTCCATTATCACCTTTGAGCATCTTTTCTCCTAAAAAAAATTTCCTCCTAATTTCTCCTAAAAACAAATGGATATAAGTTTAACATTTTTTTTTCCTCTTGGAAAATAGCAACAATTTTCCTATGACGGTGACCAAATTCAATATTTCTTTTAATAAAATTAAAAATAGTGTGAAGTAACAGTGTTTTGATTTCTGAAATCTTTCATGGTGATGCTGCCTACTTGCTCTTCTGCTTTTATGTGTTTAAAAAACATAATTTAATACCTTCAAGTGCATTTGTACTAGAGCGTGGAAAGCCCTTTCCAGGCAGTAGGTTGCATAACTACCTGAGAAGGGAAAATAACATGCTCTTCTTCTAGTTCATTGCATTCAGACTTATTATTTTATGTTTGACTATATTAAATTGCATTTCAATTTACTGTACCAGTCATCTAAAAGATGTGAATCACAAAATAATATCTTAAACAATTTTGTAGTTCCTTTCATCCCAAATGATTTTAAAGAGCTGAAGGAACACTATTGTACCTGAACTACCTCACAGCTCAAAATAAAAAGCTGTAGCTGTACTTTCTGCACTAAAGTAAAAGAGTTTTGGTTCCCAGAACTTGTTTACCATGCAGAGCAGTTCAAAGAGCTGGGATAGCTCCAATTCTGTTTTCTGAGACACAGTTCAGCAGAATCATTAAAGAAACTTGGGCTGTTTGTACAACTCAATTGCCTTCTGATTATAACCTTAGGTCCTTGGTTTTATCCCTCAAAGTGAAAAGGCTGCCCAGGTGAAGCAGGAGCATGCAAACAATGGCAGCCTGACTGTGGATGGCTTTTGCTTTGTATTTTTATCACTGGTGCCAATGTACAAGTCACAAAGGACATGGATTGTTTTTCTTCACATCCTATTGTGCTCTTAACAAAAAAAATCTTTCTTTAACTTGGTTAAAAAAAAAAAAAAGCAATATCTGCCTGGGAAACTCAGTATCCAACAATCTGACAAAAATTGCAAATTTTTTATTTAAATACAACTGAATTGTAAACTCCAAGATCTTCTAAAGCCACTGAATCAGTGTTTTTTGCTGATCTTAAATTTTAGCAATTCAATCTTTAGAGCTTCACTCTGAAGGGTATTTCACACTGCCATGGGAGTTTTTTTCTTTTTTTTTTTTCCTTATTCTGAAGTTATCATAAGCAAATGTCTATGTTCAGCATTGTTTCTCATAGTTTTAATATTGCATATGGCATGAGGTTTTTTTGCTTTTCTTCTGTACTCAGGTAAAGGAAAGTGTTGCTCACCACTGATTCTGTTAAGATGACCTCTACTTTTTACATAA